>OMNN01007254.1:19712-29873 GCA_900302755.1 Chromis chromis
CTGCCTCTCATTGATCAGGGGCTTCTTGACAGCCTTGTAGGACCTTAAGCTATGATCTAAAAGTCGGCCACGTACAGTACAAGTGGAACACTGGACACCAGTTTGGTTTGACCACTGCTGCTGAAGCTCCTGTGATGTCATTCGGCGGTTTTCCCTGCACATGTGGATCAGGATGCGATCATTTCTTGCTGAAGAAACCCTTGGACTCCCAGATATTGGTTTGTCTTCCAAGCTGTTGGATTGTCTGTATTTCTGCAGAGTGTATCCAACTGCTGAAGGACTTAATCTGCACTTCCTGGCTATCTGGTGGCAGCTGTACCCTTCCTGACCGAGAATCTGTATCTTTAGGCATGCTTCCTGCGTTAGGTTCCTTGTTTTAGCCATTTTTGTGTCTGAAGAACTTTCAAATGTGCTGGCTTTATATAGACACAAAGCACAGCAAGAAAAAATTGTGTCTTTTAATAAAAAGCACGATCTTCATTAGTGGATCACTGGAACCAAAATGACCCAATACTCAACATTTTTTATGTATTTTTATGGAACCAATCAATTTTAAGTTTTTAATGGCTTTTTTAGGATTTGTTTAGTATTTTGGCTGTGACAGATGGTCTGGGGCTGCTTTGCTTCCACAGAACCTGGACGACTCCTGCTCTCTATCAGAAAATCCTCCTGGAGAATATCCACCCATCAGTTCATAATGATGCAGCATGACAATGACCCAAAGCACACAAGTGAGTCCACCTCTGAGTGGCTCAAAAAGAACTAAATGAAGGTTTTGGAGTGGCCGAGTCAAAGTCTGGACTTGAATCCAAATTAGTTGCTGTGGCAAGACCTTAAAAGAGCAGTTCAGGATTGAAAACCATCTAATGTGGCCGAATTAAAACTATTCTGCAGAGAAGAGTGGACCAAATTCCTCCTTGGTGATGTAAAAGACTGATCACAAGCTACCACAGACATTTAACTGCAGTTGTTGCTGCCAAGGGTGGTCCAACCAGTTATTAGGTTTAGGGGGGCAATTACTTTTCACAGGTGGTGATATAGGATTTTAATAAATCTTTAATAAATCACTGCTTAAAAACTGCATTTTGTGTTTTGTAGGTTATATCTGTCTAATATTCAATAAACATAAATATTAGTTTGATGATCTGGAACATTTAAGTGTGAGAAATATGCAAAAATAGAAGATTCCTGTATACTTTTCACGGCACTATATGTACTTCATCAGCTAAAACAGTGACCTATTTAATCCAAAAATGACGAAATATAATGGAGATGACTTAAGCCCAAAACTAGTTTCATCAAAGATGGAGCAAAGTTTATTCCAACTAACTGGCAGTAACTTAAAAGGGAGATTGAGCAGCATTGGAAGACACAAAAAACCCCTCCAAATTTTCTTTCTTTTTTTTGCTTTAACTGTTTTCTTTCATACAGCAAAAACAAAGCATTTGCTCATTAATGATGAAAGAGCTCCATAAGTCCCATGTTGATTGACGATCACTGAGATGTATGACACCTCTCAACTTGTCATACAGGAGTTATTTGTACTCTGCTGCGATCCATTCTGTGAGGAAAGACCAGATGTCCCATCTTAATTAGGCCGGCAGTGATGTTTTTAATGACTTCTAGCCCATTACATACGACAGAAGAGTTTTCAGATCTTCCTCCTGTCACTCCTGTGGGCCTGCTGCTCTTTGTCTCAGGCTTGAATGTGAGTTTTGACACATTTAAATTCTTCCAACAGTGAGGAAGAGAGAGAACTGGCATTTTTGTGTGTATGTGTGTATAGGTACACACTCATGAGAGCCAGAGACAAAGAGTTGTTGAATCTGTTGTTGAAGAATGAGAGCAACTTTCCCTAATATGTTCTGTGTTGTTCACTTATCATGCAGTCTTCATTTATCGGAATGTGGGCATGTATTGTAAAATATATTTAATTCATGGTATGTAAAGTTGAAAAACTAGGCCATCATACTTGATGCAGGATCTGCTGCGTGTGCTCCTTAAATAATAGTGCAAAGGAAGGAAAAAAAAAAAAACGCCCTCCAAGGAATCAGTGTAGTTCTCTATGGTTTTGAGTCAGACAACACCTTCTTTTCCCTTTCTTTCCTCCCCTTTTGTTTCAGCTTCCTTTCTTCTGTTTGGTTATTCTGTAGTTCTGCTCCCTGACGTTTTTTTTTTTTTTGGCAGACAAGACTCTATATTATTGTTACAGAAAGTCTTCCCTTGCTCTCAATTTATCTGGTTCATGGCTCAAAAAATTCTCACGATGAAAAATCATCAGAAAAGGCAGCTCATTTTCGTGCTGCAGATCTAATATGAATATAGTCTATTTGCAGTGATATCCTGCCCTGTGATGTGTCAATGAGTAACATCTGCAGAGGCGTGTTAGAGGAGTCTGAGGTGAACTGACATACCACCTCCCTGTCCTATCTGCAGCACATGAACCACCTCAAGGTAAAGATAGAAGCAAGTTTCTGAACAAATGTTATTGCTTGCTATAATAAGGGTATAAAATGTTATTAATATTTTAGAACAAGCCCTATTTTTCATTTCTGAAAACCCACTGTGGGGCTTCTTTTCAAAGGGTTTCAGTCAAAACCCAATGGGAGATTCAATTGACTTTAATCTTGCATTCGTTTGAAAATTTGAGCCCATTAGTTAACTTTGCCTTCTCTGTGCAGTTTTCATTGCATTTCAATGAAGCCGCTTTCCTGTGGTGTTAAAACACTAATAGTTGCTTCAAATAGCAAATGAGAGAGAGGGAATATGAGCATAAGAGAGAATAAGAAAGGAAGGGAAAGGAGGCAGACAGAGGAAGAGATGGTTAAAATAGTCAAAAATATCATTGCAAAACATCTATATTTTCAATTTGAACAGTCTATATATACGACCTTGGGGGTTACAGAAATCCAATACACATCTGTGAGATACAGCATCATATATTTGTGTGCCTGAGTTGCAAATTAGGACACAGCATTAAGTATGCTGTACCATCTTTTGTACTCTGACAACAATATGAGTTGCATCCAGGCTGATTGTTGAAACATACTGTGGCTGCAGCAATGAGTGGTCAGAATGGCTATAATCAAACAAAAAATACCTACCTAAATTATTCTCTTTGATGTCATGTGGACCTCGTAAGAAAGACTCTCTAAAGGCAATGGCTCTGTAATGTTTCTAGATTCTTTCCTCCCCACTCTTTCTGGACATTGCTCACATGTCTTTCTTTCACTTGCTGTCACCATACTCAGCCTCAACCCAACTTTGAAGTCTTTCCACCTAAGACTTTTAAGTTCTGCACATCAGAAATTGCCCTTTGTACATTAATGAGCGAGGGCATTGAAAACACAGCAGTGCTTCTACCAAACATCTCACAAAAGGTGTTTGTGTCACTAAGCTCATCTTGGTATCCACTCAGCCAGCCTTTCCAATCAGCAGCCTCACCCAATCACAATAGGCAAGATACCCCTGGGGGTCAGTGGATGGGACTGCATCCTCTCTGTTCAATGCCTTTAACCAAATGTCATTATGCTTTTCATCACATCTTTAACAGCTCTTTTTTTTTATCAACCAGAATCCCTATTAATGAAAAGTAGGTCAAATGCAGAGCTCCAAAAGGAATGCCAAAATCTTCCACCTCTACAGTACCCCTACTGGCAGCCCAACCCGGTGAAAAAAACGTGCAGAACAAACTCTCTCCAGCAATTTGTCATGCTTCTCAGCCTGCTCTGGCTCACATTAAATGTATGTACACATCAAAGGAAATGATGAGAATGGCTATTTCACAAGCACTCTCTGCACTGTTAGATTACTTAAATGCCTCCTGCTGGTGAGCAAGGCTGTGTCAAAGCAAAATGAGACAACAGATCTCATAGAACTGCCAAAGTATCCCATGGATTTTATAAAATCAGCCTTGGTGCCCTTGTAGGATCCCTCCTTCCTCATTGCAGTCCCTCCTCAAATGAAAGCTAATGTTGTTGTCTCTGCTGCCTCTGTTTAATCAAGCAGCCCCATCCCCCTTCCCAGCATCATCACAAGCTACTGACACAATGCCTGACTAATCCTGCACCCTGCTTTGGGATATGGCACCCACACAGTCAAATGAGCAAACAAAGAAGCTTAAGTCCTCTATACTAGATTAAAGAGGTATAGGAATAATGGTGGGCCATAGATACCAAGTCAGTGAGCATGGCTGTTGTTGGCTAAATCCAGGCAACCCCATTACTCCCAGCCAAATGTCTCAGACTGTCTAAGCCCAATCGAGCACAGCCCATCTGTTATGACTTGCGTCCTGGTCATGTTTTGACCATCATCAGTCCATAAGTATCACCTTGACACAGATATCATTTCAAGAAGACCTTTCAATAGCTGCCTATGAGTGTGACATCGACTGCAACTCTTCCTACACCTGAGAGTACATACATATTCTGTCAAAGATTTCTGCTTTTTTTTTTTTAAACATAGCAGTTTTTGTGGAAACATTGTCAAATTACTGGAAAACTGTCTAAAAAAACATATCTTCTGAGTTTTGACCACAAGACTTTTGCAGTCAGGTTTGCTGAAAGTTTGATTTGAATAGCAGCTAAGAGACCAAAACTTAGCTGACCTTGGTATTTCACAACCTGTGCTACACATACCTGCTCTTGTGTTGCCTTTACAATAGTTACAATGTAATCATTTGTTTAGAGTTCTTTATTTGTTTTAAACGCAATATGCATACTTCTGAACTATAGATAGAGCCAGGATTGCGTTTTCCTCCTACAGGCACTAGTTCACAAAAAACTAGAGATGCTTGCAGAAAGAAACAGGGAGAGAGAGGACAGAGAGGAAAAAGCACAAACTACACAAGAGAGAAAGATACAAAGTTATTGATATGCAAAAGTGGCATATAAATGCACGGAGAACGGAAGAAATGGGAGAAGAGGTGGGTTACTCAGTGCATCATAGGAAGTCCCCCAGCAGCCTAGGCCTAGAGCAGCACAACTAATGGAAGGTTTAGGGTCTCATTTCGACACGAAGGAGCAGTGACTCTACTCCAAGCTCCTCAACCTATCTCTAAGACTGAGCCCAACCACTATATGGAAGAAACTCATTTTGTCCGACAGTTTAAGGCTTTTCGGAGGGCTATTAGGACATCCTGGTAATAAGGAATTACAATAATGTAGCCAAAAAGTAACAAATGTATGGATTGCTTTTCCAGAATCACTCTGAGACAGAAAGTTTCCTAATTTTGACAATACGGTGAAAGAAGGCCGTCCTAGAGACTTGTTGTAGGTATGAGTTATGCTGGGTGTTATCTGCACAGCAGTAAAAGTTTTTGTAGTGCTTCCTAATGATATTGCTTAAGGTAAGGCCTTAAAAAGTAAAAAGGATTTGTAGAATCTGTGAATTTCTTTCAGACTGGAGCAAGTCACACCTGGGTATCCAGATCCACTCTTGTGAAATAACGCTTTTTTCAAATTTTCAATTGCATCTGCTTCTATCACACTGACAGTTACAATTCAACACGTGTGCAATGTCAAATACTGTTTGCTTGGACTGCAGCCAGTATGTAACATTGGGAAATATGTACATGTACAATGTATGGTGTGCAATTAAATATTGTTTAATTAATTTTCAAGATTGCTTAAGCATAAATTTAAAAACAGGGCTCATTTTGTTAAAACTTTACACACAATTCTGTGTGTATGGTTTTGTTATATCCATACACACAAGTCATTTGCAAAATGAAACACTTCATTCAAAACCATACAGTTGTCATGGAGCAGGTCAAAGGTTCAGGAGTTATAACAAATATAAGTTTATTTACAATATAATAATAAGTGATACACAAGAGCGTAACTGAATCAATGCTCCCGAGGGAGCCAACTATGGGTTGGAGGACGGAACTATAAACCAATGCTAGAGACTAGCAAACAGACTTAATCTTCCGAAGCAAGATATAATTAATGACGGAGCAGGGAAGACTAACCAGGACTTTGTGTGACCAAGCTAGGAAAGTGAGGGCTAGACAGAAGTTAACAAATTACGCACACAGCGCCACAAAGATTAATGCTGATCCGGCAAGCGAAGCATTACACTGATACTGAACCCACAAGAGAGGGGAGTAACTTAGCTGGCAGCTGAGAGAAGATAGGGTGAGGGTTAGGCAGGCGGAGGCGGTGTGTGGCGTGGTAGGAATGGCGTCCGGGCAGGTGCAAGGCTATGAGGGTTTCTGTGATGGAATCCAGACAGAACCAAGTTGGAATGGCAGGTGAGAGATGACGCTCAGTGGTAGGCAGACGAGGTAGGTAGGCAGGATCTTGGCAGGGGTGGTCACGGTATGGAACAGAGAGAAACAGCGAGTTAACATGAAGCACGGAAAACAGAAAGCTGGTAATCAGAACAATGACAACAATACTTTTTAAAAACCCAATTTTGCCACCACATGTAAGACTAAAGCCCTTTTCAGAAAAAGGATATGGATTGTTTTATCCGTTAAAGTGATGGTATTCTAGCCATTCATTTTGTTGATGTTCCTTATGATCTGATGATGGAGATACACCCCACAATGCCAGAGAGAGCCACAGCACGCAAATGATATTTCTCATTCACGTAATATTAGACAATACACAAGTGATGCATAATACATATAAGTGCAATAATAGACTTAATCTAAACTAATAGCAGCTTATCAGACTATCCAAATAACTAAAAGCCAGTTTATTTCTGATTTCTTAAACAGTGAAACTGAAAGATCAGGACACAGTTGTATTATTCTGGAAATTAAATTTTGTAATCTAATAGATTAGAAAGTATAAAGTAAAGTAAAGTGAGTGAGAAAGATGTGTTGTGATTTTGTCACACAAACTGTGTATTAAGCACTTTCTGTGTGGTTTTTCATGAATATTGGTGCTGAAATGTGGGAAAAACCTCCATAAATTACTTCACACAACTAGAAGTACAGTTGATTGTCCGTGCTGGTATGTTAATGTTATGGTGCATTTCAGACTTGTGCCATGTTGAAAGTAGGGAGATGTTACTAGGTCCGACCTATTTCGATATCTTGAGGTACAGCCAGGATGAGGATGGTGTCCAGTATGGGAACTTCAGAGTCACATCTCTGCTTTTTGCAGATGAGATTCTGTTGGCTTCATCAGACTGCGACCTTTAGCATGCCAAGATAGTTTTCTAGTCGAGTATAAAGCAGCCAGAATGAGAGTCAGCACCTCCAAGTTTGAGATCACCGTTCTCCACCAGAAACCGGTGGATTACTCCCTCTGGGTTGGGTGTGAGTAGCTGCCTCAAGGGAAAGAGTTTAAGTATCTCTGGATCTTGTTCACGAGTGACGGAAACATGGAACTTGCAATGGACAGACTGGTGCAATGGACGGATTGGTGCAGCGTCAACAGTAATGTCGACCTTGTACTGAGCCCTTGTGATGAAGAGGGTTCGGGCATCTAATTAGGATAGCTCCTGGGTGTCTTCCTTTGGGGGTTTTCGGACATATCTGACTGGGGGAAGACCCCGGGATAGACCCAGAATTTGCTGGAAGGATTACATATGTCATCTAACCTGCCAATACCTTTGGATCCCCCAGGAGGAGCTGGAAAGCGTTACCGAGGAAATGGACACCTGGAATTACCTGCTTTACCTGCTTTGCCTGCTGCCACTATGACCTAACCCTGGATGAGAGGAGGAAAATGTATGATAGCCCAGAAAAAATATTTTTAGATAGATTGTTAGAAAAAAGTACATGAATATACTGACCACACATAAGACCAGTAATACTGTTACTACTATTTATTTCTGTATTGTATGACTGACAAAAAAAATGTAGTAAACACGATTTTAAAAAAAACCCTGTGCATCATCTCTTTACCTAGCTGAATTAGGCCATAGCACTCCGCCCACATCGTAGACAATGTCCTGTCTTGCAAGGCAACAAGGGAAGAAGTTGCTTGAAGACCAGTCTATCTTTGAACAGACGCTACATCAATTTGGTCACAGACCTCCTTCATCACCCCCTGGCATAGGGCTGCAGATAATAAACCTTGCCGTAAATACAGCAGTGCTGAAAAAATAAAAACCTCTATGGGGTTATGGTGGCAGGCATTGGAGTGAAAATAGTGGATGCTCATGGAACCAGTTAGGGACCAGAGCAGATCAGTGGAAAGATACACTGTACCTGGTCTGCATACATTTGGTCTACTGCTGTGTCAATGTTGTGTAGTATTTGTGAAAATGTGAGTATGTGATGTATTGAAGGGACCTTACTGGCATGGCAGCTTGTCTGCTTGTTTGTAGAGCACATTGTGGTATTACCATCATTTTGGCTCAGGACATTCAAAATTAGCTTTGTGATCAATGATGTTTCTCCAGCTTGTCCTTACTTTTGCCATGTTAAACTCAGGCTCATCTAAATGGTGCCATCAAAAAAGTCCAAGATTGTTTGTGTCAGTCTGCAGCTGGGATTCATATTTGGGAATATCACTGGTAACAAGAGGTGGGTCTGCAATGTGGACTACTCTGTAGATTATGAAGCAGGTGGGATTTAATTCTTGACTGGACCGTTCAAAGCAGATGCTTTGGAGGGGTGTGCATATTCCTAACACCATATGTGCTAGTGTGTGTGTTGCTTTGTGCATGTGTGTTTAGAAGCAGTATTTCTGTTTGTATTTGTGTGTGGAGGTATCTGTATTTATGTGTCAGTTAGTATACAAGTGTATAAAGGCTCAGTCACTGGACTGGGGAAAGGAAAATGAAGGAAAAGGTACAGGGCAGTGTGGGGGTCTGTATCGAACTTGGGCCATCTACCCACGATTCCTGCTGCATCCAATTTCAGCACCAACGCTTCCTGTTAAACCCCATCAAACAGACACACAGCGCACAAAGGAAAACCTCATCTCCACGGGAAACTAATCCGCCGGTGTGCGCTGTAAGCCTGTCAGTTTTTTTTTTTTTTTTTTATTGAAAGAAGTCATCACTCATTTCACCAAAGATTAAAAGTATGGCTAAATTGAGAAAATCCGCTTAGGAATTCTGAATTTAAATAGTGAGTTGGAGGGGCAGCTAGGAGAGATGCCAAAGCTTGTGGGGAGCACAGACAGGTATGTGAGGTGAGATAAATTGAAAATATACATATTTGTTTTTGTAGTTGGATTTCCCATAACCATCAGACTGTTTTTCGTTTTTAGAGAAGGCAGAGGGTGGAGGGGAGCTGGAGGCTGGAGGCCTCCCTATCCACACATGGCAGCTGTAGGAAATGAGAGAACCTCACCTCACAGACAGTCTCCTGATTGGAGATTTTTGCTGCAGAGACACACATGTGAAATGACTTCCTTTGACTTTAATTGCTCTGCTGTTGGCAACAGGGTGTTTCAGCAGGGGAATGCCAATTGCTAACCAACATGGCCATGGAGGGTGGGTCAATGCACATCTCTATTATCTGCAGCACATCACAGCCTGTTAGCTATAATTCAACAGCAGAAGAGTCCATGTCAGACTTTTCTTCCAAGAAAAATGATAGCTTAAGTGGTTTGTTCAAATGCCTAATTACAAGCTATAGTTTTGTCCCATTTGAATTACCTTTTCAAGGTAAATGTAGTGTTATATTGTTATAAAAAGATCACAAAAATTACTCTCAATTTATTCAATTCAGTCCCTTGTCTTTGTCACATGTATCTGACATAATAGACTGATATTACTCTGTCTATGAGATATTTCAAGCACTGAGCAGAAAGCTGTGTCTTAGGTGATAATTATGTCAGCTCCCAGACCAAATGATGTATTATTTATTTTGCTGTAACTCACTGCTCCCTCTCAGTCTAACTGACTGAGATGTGTGCCCCTGGAGTGGTCATTAATCCGATATCTGGCTGGCCTGGGCGCAGCCCCTATGATCCTGACCCAATCTCAGATCCTAATCCAAGGAGGAAGAGGGCTGCAGGCCAGGATTTGGAGGCCTGGCTATCTCCCTCTATATAATTGATAGGTTTTAGGCGATTATACGCTTCACATGATTACGATCTATAACGATGTATTGATTGGACTGTACTGGGATCCAACCATGCTGGTTTTCACGCCAGAGACACTTACACCTCCTCTCCATCGCCCAGTATCTGGCCGCTGTACATTTTGGTTTGGAGCTATTTTGGACTTTGAAACTTCGATGACTGACAC
>OMNN01007269.1:5202-18659 GCA_900302755.1 Chromis chromis
GGGCAATCACTGTTTTATCACTTGTATTGTCCACCAAAGTCCATATCTTAAAGCATTATTCATTATTGTTTTTCAGACTTTGTTGTAGGGTAATCTGTAGCTGCCTTCTAACTTCTTCACTAGCCGTTAGAGCAGACTTAGACACTGTGAGAGTCGCTAATTTCCTGGTTTGTGGTAACAGCTTGTGTTTCTTGTTCAGTTTTTGCAGTCTCTGCTTGAAGGACATTTCTGAGACCACATAGTGACTACAGATAGAGAGTTGGCTGCGTCAGACATGAAGTAGCACATTTAATTTAGCAATAATCGGTCAATAATTTATTGATACAGATAATCGGAAAATGCCGAATATCGGCCACGATGATAATCGGTCTATCCCTAGTTTGCTGTAACCAGATTGTGTAAACAACTTTTAAAAAAATCATACATTACTCAGCCTAACTGTGAAGCCATTAATGACTCAACTGTGACCAGTGATGTCACAAAAATTCAGGGACTTTCTGGCTGAACTGCAGGATGTGTACACAAAGCAGAATGGAAACTGATTAAAAATAGAAACAGTGAAATATCTATAGTTAGTAGACCCACATTTTTGCCAGTGTGGCAACAGCTTGGAAATATGTTGTACATGTGGACTGTTTTTTTGGGGACATACTGCACAGAAGACATTTCTGAGTTCTCTACTTCTAGCCATGTTTGTGCTGTTTCCATAGAGTTGCAGGACTTTTGCACAGTACTGCAGGAAAAAATGAGCCCACAGCGAGTTAAAATGTGACATGAGGAAAAAAAACACTGCTTGTGGTTTAAATGATTAATCCTTTAATTCTACGTTTAGCTGCTCACTTATATTCTACCTTTGACTCATCTTACGTCTAGGGCTCAAAACAGCTTCCTAAATATGATGAACCTCATCATCATGAACCTCAGCCTCCTACAGCAGACCACATAGGCAGCCGGCCAAAGCTTACAATAAGCATCCCAACCACTTCATAAGAAACAATGACTCACAATGACTGTTGTCAACAATTTTAGACCCCGTTCTAAACAGCATTTATTCTGGTTTTGTGAACGTTTTAATCTGTTATTGTCACTAACAGCAACATCACATCATTAAACACCAAACATGCAAACAATAAAAAGTCCTTTTTAGCCTCCCGTTAGCCGCAAAGACCATGAAATATGCAGCAGCAAGAGGAGGTCATCCTGACAATCTAAATCTTTGCTCTCAGGCTGCAAAAACATGAATCCTCTTATATTTCCCCATATGTCTGCAACGTAAAGTTCCATAAGATCATGCATTTTTAGTGTGGGAGAGAATGCATACTTAATGCTGGAGTGTGACAACTTTGCTCATGCAGAAATCTTTGCCTCTGTGTGGGTGTGTCTGTATTAGCTTATGAGCTGGATGGATTTCAAAAGAAGCCCTTCTAGCTCTTCATCTGATGCCACTACAAAGGGCCCGACTAGCTGCAGGGGCCGGTGTGTGTGTGTGCGTGCGTGTGCCTTTGAGTTTGTGTGTCTCTACAAAAAGAGCACCATCCTTTATCTGAGAATTGAGACAAAAGGCCACCGACATGGTGCCGAGTTATTGTCGCTGCGAGCGTGACTCCTTTACACGCCTACACACAGACTGGCCACAGGATGATCACGTTACACCTTTTCGGGTGTGTACATAGCAGAAATACACACACGCATCCTTTGGTTCATGCAGATCAGAAGTTTTAAAACCCTTTTTGTCAGACACCCCTGCAGCTCTGCAGAAAGAACAGAAGAATGCCTCATTTTAAACACGATATTATTTCACCATTAATGATAAAGAAGCAAATGTAACAGTGTATGTTACAATATGTTTCTCATCCAGCTACACAATCTGTGTTTTGGTCAGTTTTTTTGCATCTGTGCTGCTAGTGCTGGCAGAAACTAAGCATTTCCACCATTTATCCCAGTGGTTCCCAAACTTTCTCTGACATTCCCCCCTCCAGATGCTGAAAAATATAAAAAATTCCCCAGACTGTGAACCGCTGATGTAGAATACTAACACACAAACACAGCTTAGTCCCAGGAGAACATGACCGAAAGAGCGCACTGAAAATAGGAATCTTAAAAATGCTACTGTGTTATGTCCAATCCCTCCCCAACAGACACATACCCAACTCCCAGCCCACAGGAAAAAGCCACTGGCTCGAAGACAAAGAGCTGACAAAACAACCACAAATAAAGGAAGGAGGCAAAAAGAAAAAAGGGGAAAGGCTGGGGTCAGGGTTTAGATATATGGCTCCAAGATTCAACCAAAGCAGGAAGTGCCATGCTTTCAGAGAGTCAACATGCACCAACAAGATATAAAGAAAACAATCGGGCCAAATCCTTTCTTTTCCTGATTTTTATGAATTCAGTAGAGAATCTTGTAAAGTTGGATTGACAAGCATCACACCAGCCTGGTTACTCGACACTGTGCAACTCTTGCAGGGACCATGTGCCTCTCAGCAGATCTTTGCGTCACAAACCCACCCCATTTCTAACCAGGATATCCTGTCAAACGTCGGCACCAGCAGCTCGCAACAACTCTCACCAGCAGTCGGTTGACCTTTTTGCGAAGGTGTTGAGCCCGCTGAGGTCAACCCATGCACTCGCACCAAGCACATACGCAGCTGAATCTACTGTATGTGCGTCAACTTACATATATCTGTACACACACGGATGAGTGAGTGAGTGCGGAGCTGCAGGATATTGCTGAACAAGGTATAAGTGTAGCCTAAATAGTGTGTTGTGAGCAGAGCAAGCCAGCAAACCGAGGTAAACAAGTGAGTCAGAAACAATTAGAGGTACTTGGATGGCATTCTGCAAACCCAGATAATCAAAACACTGAAATGTTTAGAGACGCAAAGACAAAAAAGAAAGAATACGAGGCAAAATTAGCCCCACAGGCATACAGCTAATCCATAATGTGCATTGTGGGGGAATCTTCACATTGCCAAGTAATTACTTTCCAATGCAGCAGATTTATCAGCTGAGTAAGTACGCTCTTTCTTTAGCCATTCCAAAATCATAAACTACTGACACCGCATTTCCATCCCCCCTCCAAAACCATGAGGCCTCAACGCTCAACTGGCTTTAAACTCATCCGTTACTTGACATCGCAATTCTTCTCTGGTTAGATGTAGAAAACCCACACAAGTCCCATGTTGGATCAGGCAAAAAAAAAAAAAAAAGGCATCTACACTACATACCAAGACATTCACCACTGCAGACTGCAAACATCCAACCACAATGTTCGTGCCCACTGGTGACACACTGGAGAGGAAAGGAGGCAGGGGAGCACATAGAGCCGCACCCTGAGGCCTACTACATCCTGTTTAGCATGAAGGAAGAGTGAAAAAACACTATGAAGACATGAGGACTCACCCGGAAAAACTTGACAACCAACCAGGGCTATTTCGCTTTCTTCCAAATCAACCTGCTCCAAGCGCATGCGGCGGCTGTAAGAAGATGGAGGAAGCAGCTGTTTTTCTAAGTAACTTTGGTCTGACGACAATCTGCCTGCAAGTGAAGCGCCTTCAGCATCATATGCTACAGACGCAAACTTCACAGCGGTTCGTGCGGCGCTTCGCCTGAAGCAAGAGAGCAACCGAGACAGCACTGAGACAGACAGAAGGAGGAAGTAGGCGTTTGTCGAGAAAAGAGGAAACAGGTCTGTTGGTGAAAAACGCGGCAAAATTCAAAGATAAGACGACAACGAGTAAGAGGAGATTGAAGATCCTTATAGTTAAGATGTTATAGTTAAGATTCACATGTGAGATAACACAAAGAACGCATCAGGAACTATCCACAGAAATTAAAAAAACAAACTTAGGTGAGTTGAATGGATTACTTTAGGGTACTTATAGTTTATGAATATCTCATTATCTCCTGTAGTCCACTGTGTGAGTCTAAACCACTGAAACCTTGATAAACCCTCACCTTACCTAACCTGTCACAGTACAGCTAATCTATCAGGGACATTGAACACCACAAAGACCAAGAGCAAATGGCATTGGCATTAGTTTGCAGATAAACATTAGTCAGTATGACAGTACTTGATGAAAAGTTAAAGGATCAGAGTCAGAAATACTTTATTGATCCCTGAGGGGGAATTGCTCACATTACAGTCACTCCCATTCAAAGTCTTAGAAATTTAAGCAGTACAAGACACATAGATAAACTTAAGTAGAAAAATATGTCCTAAAAATATAAACCTAGTAGAAAAGGTACAAGCATTAAATGTAAAATGTGCATTGTTCTAAGAAAAATAAAAATGTAAATAATAAACAGCAATGGAGTTATATTTGTGTTATTGCACAGAGATGTAGTTACTGCACATTATAGAGTGTTAACTCAAGAATTGAAGTGAAGTGAAAAACATCATTAGAATTTATCCTTTGTGACGAATTGCAAGGAAATCCATCCAATAGTTGTCATGATAGTTCGAGGTAACGGTGGATGTTGAAGAAATGCATGGAGATCACCAAAGTGATTCATTCTCTGGGGACCATGAAAGTCAAATGTTAAGGCAATCCATTAATTTGTTATTGAACTACACTCACCCATCACTGTGTTAGGTAAACCCGTTTCTTATTTTTTCACCTCCACATTTACATACGTATGGGAGGCAGACTACTAGAAGCACCCCTTAATATACTGTAGTCTAGTATACCACCACAACTAACCACAAACTATGTGCTACAACATATAATTGAATTCACACCTCTATGACAGTGTTGAAAAATTCATAAAAGTGAACTTTATAGCAGAACAGAACTAAGTTTACCTAATAAAGTGCCCACTGAGTGTATTTCAGTTTAGACCAAAGTGTCAGACTGTCAGACCGACCAGCAGACCACAGAACCACACTGCTAGAGTGGCTGAAAATACACCAATAAAATACAGAATGAGTGTTAAGGCTGTATTCACTGATGCAATATTGTTGTTCAAAGACATTTTTAACCGATGTCGCTCACACTTTCACTTCCATCTCGAGCTCCCTCTAATTACCGCAGAGTCTGAACGCTCTGCAACCAGCGCCAAACACAGTGAGTCAGATGGTTTGCACTGATCATGAGGCTGGATGCCCGAATTAAACATTTACTGACATCTTCATATCAGACTGAGCGAGTGACACACAAAAACAGATGTTCACTCCACCCAGGCTGAGGTCAACTTTGGTTCGCATAAACCCCGTAAACGCAAAGATCCAGGACTATTATTTCTAACTCCCGTAAGAGCCTCGGAAAGGCAAACGTCCAAGTAGGAAAATATTTCAACACAGCAACACCAGTGAACAAGCTAATAGAAGTACATCACATCCTTGTTGAAGTTCTCTCTTGTGCCAAGTGACGGAAACGCAATAAAGCAGCGCTGCATGTGAGCTGAGCTGTCATGTGGTTAGTGACTTTGCCAAACTTACAAGTTATAATGACCTGAGGAAGTGAAAAAAAGTTTAGAGGAACTGTGTCACTTGTGACCCCATGCTGCACAGCTAAGAATATTTGTGTAATCTATACAAACGTCTGAGAGTGAAGTACGCTGAGTCAGACACTCTGCTCGACTCCACGCCAGATAATGTAATCTATCCAAACTATCTCTGCTGCCTCTCAGCTGCTCTGCTTTTTTACTCTGTTTGACCCATGCAGGACGCTGAATCATATCTGTCGACAGCCTTTAAAATTCCTCCAAGTCACCCCCTGTTCTGCACTCCTTCCTCTGGCTGCTCCTGTCAGGATTCAAAACCTGTATGTTTGGGTACCACTGCTGTGGAATGTAGTCCCCCCACTCTTTCACTCTTTCAAAGCCACACTCTGTCAGTCTGCCATGTATTTTTTATATACATAGTCCAACTCTACATAGCAAATTCTGGCATATTTGCAGAAGCATTATTTATGTGCATTGTCCCTGTCAAATAAATGGATTAACTAAAGCAAAAAAAAAATAAAAATCAATGTGAAAGTTGATACGATGAAAAATGTAAGAAAAAGTAGTGGTGGAACATATTGAGCAGATGGACATCAATACAAAATGGATTCTTGTGTCTGGATTTGCTCAAATGTATTTTTTTCTTCCTCAGTGAAATAGGAAAATGAAGATTTTTTAGTTGATCCTGCAGCAGCAGAGTGTAGTTGGATCAGAGTGGCTGCTGATTACCGGTTACATCTTGTTGTTTCAATCAGCAGCCATTCAGCCTTAGTATGCAAGGCTGGTTGTGTTGAAGCAATGTTTGAAAGATTTGTTTTTAATTACTAACAAACATAAAAGCCCATGACTGGCAAAACAGGGAATCGTGCATATTAATTTAGCAGAAAATATGTAAGATATCAATTAATCGCCAACAACAACCTGACTTATAATTAAAATAATGGTTATTTTGGTATGCACAATTCAAGAGAGGCTACTGTTGCTCTGATTATGTCCGACATCACTACTGTTTACTTTAATGTGGGTGATTCAGGAATGTGAGCTTATGCTTAAAAAAGCTCAAGATGAAAATGTCAGCCGAAAACCTAAAATGTAAAACACTAACACAGGTTTTGGATAATGTCAGACGGGCGCTGACGTCATTCAGTCAATTAGTATTTCATAAGACCCTTTTTTTTTAGCTTTTCGCAGACTTTTCTCTACTAATTTTTCAAACAGAAAATGAATCGGCACATTCCCGCAGTCTGCTCGCAGAGGAGGTTGTCAGGCAAAGATAATTCCACAACACCTCGGGGGATCATCTATTATTCAAAGCCACATCCAAATTTATTCCACTTAAGAGGAGTAACAAGCTTTACTTGTAATCATCAAACTCCAGTGGTTATGATCCATGAATTTAAACGTACAGCTGTGTGTGTGTGTGCGTGTTGTGGTTACTCTAGAGAAAAGAAAGCTGGGCCACAATTTTTGTTTCCAAACTGCACATCAGTTGGGAAACAACAGCTGGTAAGTAGGTGTATGATCAGACAATACCCACAACAACACAGGTTCTAAAAGCATAATGTTACTAAGTTACTATTGTTGAATACAATCTGGTAATACGATACATAGCATGGTACAGGGATTATACAATTTAATATATTGTGATATTTTAGGGCTGCACAATATCTTATTTTTGAATTGACTTAACGATGTGTGCATGAGAAATGGGCACATTGAAGGAAGTGCTACGTGAATGGATGGGAAGGGAGGAAAATTTACTTTTGCTGCTTGATACAAATAGAAAACTCACACTCAGTTCTCATTTACCATGGCTGATCTACAAGAGAAGTCTGTCTGACAGAACATCATTTACTACAGTTTAGGGGTTCTTGAATACATACTTTCTAGAAATGAAACATGAAGTTTAGTATCATTCACATTGAAATGAGTGTGAAACAGCAAAGAAACACTGACAAGGAATATTTGGTGCTTGCATAAAGAAACACATCAGTTGTATCTAAATACTTTGGCTACAGAAAAAATTATGTTGACCAGAAACAGGTACTTTGTCAGCAGTTTCTTGCATTTGTTAGCACCAGCACGAAGCAACAAAACTAACATGTTTGACCATTTTAAATCGGCACCGCAAAACTCTGCGTGACGAGTTCAAAGCCAGATCTGAATGCCATCCCAAGCAAAAAAAAACTATTTCAGATGCCTTTGCCGGTGTTGCACCATATGAGAAAGTTCCCAAACGGAAAAGAGAAATCCCCGACGTGATAACCTTACCAAAGACATGAAACCAATTAAATAGCATGACACGTAGTATGGAAACACCATCATACACCTATTTTCCCAGAGCTGAGTGAAAAATGTGAGGCACCAGTTGAAACAGAGTTGCCATGAGTGGGATATTATGCAGCTACAGCGGACTTGAGGTCCAGATGGACAGCGGAGCCCAACGTTAGTCTGACCATCCACTTTATTAATGAGGACTGAAAAGATGCTGTTTGCAAATGACACTTTTTACGGAGAAGAGATGTGAAGTCTGTATAATAAATGATGAAGTGGACCAGACTACATCCTGGTAAGTTATAGAAATGCAACATTTACTAAGCTGTTTTACATAATAACCTCTCCTGGAATATAACTGTTTTCCTAAGTTTAATCAGTTTGATAAATGTTAGTTTTACAAGCCATACATTGTTAAAGGCACAATCTTTTCAAACTGAAGGGTTCACCGCTAATTGGGTTTTAATCTAATTTTAGGAAAACTATCAGCATGAAGAACACACCATCATATGCATAAAAATGGAGTGAAAAGGTTTCCTTATTTTATGCTATTAGAATTTTGGCATCTGCAGTGCATTTATCAGAATCCTGGTAACATACCACATAATGGAACTACTTCTTTTTAAAGTTGAACAATGTACGTAAACAATTAATCACAAATCAACAGCGTTTTGGTAGCACAATATTTTCTTCCATGCCTAATAACTGAAATGGTAACTGCCTGTTCCTGGCTCAGATGTGCCAGCTATTCTCAAACAAAAGAGCAAACACAAGATATTAGCCTCCACATAAAAAAAATAAAATAAAATAAAAAGAGTCCCAGGATTCCCAGACTGAACAGGATACTGGAAGAGACAGAAATGCTGCTTGTTAAGAGTCTAAGAAGGAAGTCTGAACTAGATAAGATTACTGAGAGACAACCTGTAATGACATTATCATGGACCATATGTAACAGCAGGCCGTTCCTATTGGATGGAGGATCTCAACTGAATTACATCTCCTCACCCAGGACATTGTCACCAACTCTCCTCCATGGAAACACACGGAGTCTGCAAACCCTCAAAACAAACAGTAATGCCTGATTATATTAGAGGGATGGCAGCATATGAGAACATAATCTTACGAGTACTGCAAAAAGATTGTACACACAGTTGCCATATTTTCTTCCTTTAATTCCCGCACAAAAAAGAAACGGACAAACGGAGCAGTTAAAACAGATTTCCCCCAACAAAATACGGCCCAAATGTCACCTTTCACACGGAGTAAGCAGCCACAGTCTGCAGTGAAAACCCGCAGAGGCAACATTAATAAGTTCACAACCTGCAAGCTACAGAAGCTGCTTAATTGGACCAAACACTCCTGGGTGTATCTTACTGCAAGGAAATGTCAAGTACAAGTACCCTGTTTTAGATGGTCTTGCTGCCCACAGGTTGTGCAAGTGTGCTCTTATTATTCTATGTGATAGTTTATAATAATAATGATTGGAACACGGTCACACAGGCTAATGTGCTGCCGACTCCTCGCCTGTCTGACAGTACCACGCCGGTTCAGTGGGAACTGGACTAAGTGGATAGACGGCAAAACACAGATTAAACCCGCCAGCGTCTACTAGCTCACGCTGTGACGATGCTGGTGTATTAACTGCCGGGTTTAGTACACACTTGGTACCAACTTTGGCTGCTTTATACTTTTGTTTTGCTCGTCTGCCATGACAAATGGTGTTAATTACCCGTATTCTTACATTATCTGCTCATAGCTACAGTCAGCACTCTCCTCAGATCATCACTCATTGAGACACTTTCCTTTTTTTTCTTGTCTGTAATGCAAGACATTGAAAACTAATATCTACATTATGAGGATGGACAGAGCATTATATAATCCACTTTGACTTTGAATGGACGCTGGAAAAAAGGTAAAGTCAGGATTTCATAAAGTGACTCACATGTGGAAACTAGGGCTGGTCCCGAATATTCAAATATCCGAATATTCGTTCGTTGTGGTGGTATTCGGAGAATAATTGTGATATTGGAATAGTCGTAGTAGAGGCTGTACGAGGACCTACCAACTCCGATGTCACGCTCCGCTCCGATCCCATTCCCCCCGGCACACCACCATGGCTCGAGCCGAATATTCGAATAGTCGTCATTAATTAGACCAGAATATTCGAAGGACGGCAATTACTATTCGGAACAGCCCTAGTGGAAATGTACAGTAAACATTACCAAAAATAATGACACTCTGATGTCAGTGCAGTAAATAGGTAGCTGAAGTTAAGCGGGAACAGGGGAAAAAGTTAGTGTGGAGTCCGTCTGCAGCAGAGGCAAAATCTGCCTACTATCACATTTAAAAGCAAATAAGAACATGTTAAGCTAAAATGTTAAATTATTTGTATGACGCTCTGAATCCCAAAAACCCGTCGGTCAGTTTGAAAGGCATCTTATCTAGTAAAAAATAAATAACTTTTTAAAAAATTACCAAAATAACATCCATTTATCAGAGCCAGAATCTGTAAAAATAAATAAATAAATAAATAAAAAATAATAATAATCATGGGCATATCAATGATGTGCCTTTCCTTCAGGAAAATTAACCAAAACTAAGCTTAAAATCATGATATTTAATCAAAATCACTGTATTCTATATATATATATTGTTTAAAATTTTGCCAAAAATAAATAGTTTGTAGTAATCAGATTGCATAAAAAACAAAGAATGCTGCTCATCTTGGTGCCATTGAAATGCTATTAAAGACTGAGCTACAAACAACAGTCATGTGACAACAATTCAGGGACCTTTTGGCCAAACTGGATTGAACTGCAGGCAGTGTTTATACAGGAAATAAGAGACAAGTCTGTAAATAAACTAAAAATTTAAATAGTAAAAATATGTCGAGCCACAATTTTTTCCAGTATTGGTAACACTTGTGTAAATAAAATAAATAATCAAAGAAATGTAATTGTGTCATGCTGCTTAAAAGACATTTGTTGGGGCGCCCTGATAGCCTAACGGTTATGTTGCGTGACCCAAGTTCAGAGACGTAGCGGCTGTCCCGGGTTTGATTCCGACTTCGGGCATTTACCGCATGTCCTTCCCCACTCTCTCCCGTTTCCGACTCTATCCACTGTCCTATCCAATAAAGGCATAAAAGGCCAAAAATAAATCTTTAAAAAAAAAAAAAAAAGACATTTTGTTTTCTCTACTTCTAGTCACGGTTGCGCTGTTTCCATAGGTGCAGGACTTTATACTGCAGTTAAAAATATGAAAAATGCTTGGGGTTAAGTAAACATAATGACAATGACAAAGGTAGAAAATACACATACATAATAATGAATAATAACAGAAGATGAAATGTTGAGCTATTAACAGCCATTTGCCATTATCTCTTTACCAGTATTATGATATATGAGTGAATTAATTTGGATTCTGTTCTGAGTGGTTTTGGTGTTTACAGCATCCAACATCCAGGTTACAAAACGCTGAGAAATGAGCAGATAAACATGCTGACCCATTGTTCATGAATGAGGCTCATCACTGCTCACCGATTGATGTCGACGCATGATATTTTTGGACATTCAAGTGCTTATGAAACATAATCTGTACCATTAAAATACCCTGTGTGTATATTTTAATCCTCTGCACTTCCAGCGTGTGTGTTCAAGAGTGTTGCATAAGGCGACTATTACACATGTTGTTGTTTCCTCCATTGCCTCACTAACTGAAACACAATGGGCTGTGTGCTCTGTTCAAACACAATCTCTTTTCTCTTTAGATTTAAAAATAACATGCCATCCTCCCCCATTACATAACTCAATATCAGTCAGCATCAAGGTCGGCAGTGAGAGCTTTAAAACAGAAAAGAGGCACACAATTAGGTGTTTACCCTGGAAGCCTTTTCATTGCCAGTTAGGGAAAGACAGTGTGCGTGAGTGTGAGAGAGCCCACAGGCTATGTGAGTCACTGACAGTGTGACCTTCTGCTCTCAGGCCTCTCAGCCCGGTTGGAAGCAGCCTATCCAGGTCAAACACCCACTCTCCACCGAGTATTTCTTTTCGAAAACTAAAGAATATAGTAGGACCGAGTTATAGAAATAATGTTTGATGCGATGTTGTCTTCAAAAGTCGATAGGAACACGGAAATTCTTGCAGCAGCAGGAAGCATCAACTTTGCAGGGACCGTTTGGTTCTAGCTGCGCTGAATGCAATCAATGCACCATAGTGTGAACATGCTGACTTGTGCAATCAGCAAAAACACATTAGCGTCTATTTCAGTGGTAAGCAAGCTGAGATCCTTGGTAATAAGGATTTAACATATGACTAGAGTTACCATAAAAACATAGTAACATCGCAATTTTCTAGAAAGAAAAAGCTGCACACTCAACCGCTCGTCAATTCTTATCTTTACCAGAAGGCTTTACCGACCCCAGATTAAATTCTGAGGTTGATAACGGCGGTTTCTAAACCCTAAATTACCTCAGCTAGAGATGCGGGTAAGGGAGATAAAAATGTCAGCTATGCTATGTGCGTCCCTAGACTCCACTGTGGCTGGTGTGGCTGCAGGCCACAGGGTCTTTGGTGTAATCAACTTACATAGCTGGACCATTAGGACGAAGCAGGAAAGAGGAGCCGGAATACTTAAAGAAACAGACGCAGACTGGAATCTGTAATGTAACAGCATGTATACTCAATACAGTAGCAGTGTAGGGATCTATTCATCACCCAGACAAAGAAGTGGATTAAACAACTGTTTATTGTTGTATACTGAGGAAATACACTGATACTACTCAAATGCCATCTTCTAAATATATATATTACAAACAAATACTTTCACTTGAAAAACTCTAGGGATTTTAGCAAATATAGAAAAAACTTCCAACCGTGAAGTAATCAGCTGTGACCAATAGTCATGAGAGCCAGGCTGAACTGCAGGCTGTGTTGATACACATACACAGATAGGAGACAAGTATGAAAAAAATTAATGTAAGTAGCAAAATATTTATTTATTTAAGTGAAGTCACCATTTTTTTCCCCAATATTTCAAACAACTGTGTGAACTTATGCAAATGTTGTACATGTTGATTTTAGGTGTCTTAAATTTTTTTGAGATAAATAAATAATCAAGGAAATTCCACTTTCGTTTGGTCTTTTTTATGATTTCATGGCATCATAACTGTGCCATACTGAACAGAAAACTTTTTGAGTTCTCTCTCCTTCTAGACATGGTTGTGCTGTTCCCATAGAGGTGCAGCACACCAATCAGCCACAACATTATGACCACTGACAGGTGAAGTGAATAACATTGATCATATTGGTACTCTGTGGTGTTTTGCTGTAAAACCTTGGATTTTGGCATCCATGTTGATGAGACTTAGACACCCAAATAAACATTGTCCCAGAACAAGCACACATGCAAATGGAAATCCCAAATGTCACTGGCCTACCCCCACAGGAAAATGCACCCAACCACATGGCAAAAACATCAAATAATCAGGAACATCTTGAGAAACACGACAATGGCCCGCGATGTTGATTTGACCTCCAAACTTCCTAGACCCCATTCTGATCAAGCATCAACAGGATGCAGTGGAACACGTTTGATTGACAGAGGCCCCACTGCACAAGCCAGAGTACCCAAAGGATCCACTGCCAACGTCCTGGTGCCAGACCCCATAGGACACCCTGAGAGGTCCTCTTGTCCATGCCCAATGGTTCAGAGGACCTCTCAGGGTGTCCTATGGGGTCTGG
>OMNN01007275.1:5011-32928 GCA_900302755.1 Chromis chromis
AAAACTTGATCCATATTGCCCACACTTAGTAACTATTGTACTTTCCTTAAGCTCTCCTTACTGAGAGACTGAGAGAAAAGATGATGTTAGTCTGTTTTGTGCCCTCATGAACAAATGCACTGAGGATAGGGTTGGTATTTGCTGTCTAATAGTCCAAATCCCTAGGACAGCATTCTACATGCTTTAAGAGGAAAGATTTTTTTCTTTTGTTTCTTGCTTCTTTTTTGCCTCTGGCATACTGTCATACTTTTGCCTAAGACAACAGATCCAATACGTTATTTTTAGGCTGTTGTGCAAATGGTGATGTCAAGGCCTACAGTGGCAGAATGATGAATGACTGTTGAAGAGATGGTAAAAGAGTTGGGTCTCTTACCAACTAACTCATATTCTGACAAAAACCAACCTGTCATTGTCACAACACTACCTTCTTGTCACATGGTGCAACTGACAATTTTACCTAGTGTGCTGTATGTGCACAAAATCATGTCTTCCGGTCTGTTTGCTTAGAGCGGGGCTTGGGTGTTTGCTGCCGTGCATCTGTTTTCTAGTGTGATGCAGAGAGCCTGTTAGGGAAACGCAGCATTTAGTTTCTCTGCGTGTCATTCTTTGTCATACTTATTTCCCCTTAGTAGTTTCAACAAATGGCTATGTGTATATGCTGCTTGAAGGCTTTTGAATATTTACCACAGTCAGTTTCATATGCCACCACCCAAAGGCATTTACAACTTGCAAAGTCTGTTCAGTTAAGATTTATAAGTAGGCTTGTCTGCTAAAGCTAGCTCTTTCTCTCTCATGTCTTTCACTTATAATAAACAGCCACAACTGGTTGAAGAGGTTTGGCTGTTCTTCAGTGGAGAGAGATAAAAATATAAAGCAACTTATACATTTTGTGTCCAAACTACTCTGACTTCCTGAGTGTTCATTTATTGTTCACACACTAATTTTATGAACTGTTAAATTTTACTTCTCCTTATTTTCTCAAGCTGTGAAGACATCCAGGCACGCTCAGTTATACTCACAGATACATCAGTGTTTCCACCCTGTTATATTATTTCTCAAACTCTGAGGGCTGTGTGACAGGAAGTTGTGCAAAAATAACGAACAGGATGCTTCCAAATTCGTCCCCATTATTACTTGCTCTTATCGCTTTCAATCCCCCCTTTCCATCAATTGTGCTAGAAGGTACTAGTGGGCTCGTAATTATGTTGACACACTCCCTCAGGACCCTGAAGGCCTGGATCCTTTAGAGGCCTTGATGTTAAAACATAGAGCAGGGTTTCATCAGTGGAGCCAGTTGGACAGGTCTGAAACATTCTAAAGCCTGGAGATGGACAGCACAGTGTAACTGTTTTAAGTAAATTAAGACATTGTGCTTGCAATTAAGTTTTGAGTTACATTATTTTTTCATACTTTGACTACCACAAATACAATTTTTCATGGCTCAGAATGGACCTTTGGGGGTGAATACGCATGACAGTAAGCGTGATCAGTTCACATAAAGTAAAGGCCAAAATCAATTCTGTCTACCTCCATTGCAGTGGAGCATAGACAGAGGTCTCGTATGTCCTCAAAATCTTATCAGTTAAACTGTAAACCATAGTGGTGGTCTCTGTTGGACCTATGTGACCCCTCTGTCATTGCAGTGACCTCAGCCTTGAGCCTAAAATAGGGATTCCCAGTTGATTTTTTTTTTTTTTTTTTAAACAAAGCAAGCAATATGATTTGCTTTATGCTTTCTAACTGCAGCATCTCTAATTAGCTCTCTTCTCTTGGGGTTGTGAGAGACAAAACTGCTGGAGCAGCATAAAATAAAGAGTTTTGAACTGTGACCTCTTCATTGTATTATCAACTCATCATGTCTTTTTTAGCTTCATAAAATGTCATGTATTTTTTCCTATTGTTATACTGGGTGTCTTGCTGATTTCCTGTTTAACTAAACTTTATAGAACATGTTATTATTTTCACATTGTCAGCTGCCTTTAATTTTTTCACATTTTTCTCTCTAGTTTTATAATTAGTAGGTCAGTCTGTCAATCAGTAATTTGTGTGTGTGTGTGTGTGCGCGTAGTTTTGTGTTCATGCTGTATAATAAAGCTGAGCTGGCAGTCATCTCTCGCCATAGACAAAGCCAATTGGGAATCTAGAGATTGCAACAATCAGCTATTGTTCCATTTTGTTTGAAGTTCCGTAGTGTAGTGAAGTTGTAAACGACTCTGTGCTTCCGTTTTAACTGGAATCAAGATGATCATGATTGGCTCTCACCTCACTGTTGCATACATTACGTCACAGTATATAAAGTCTGTCGAGCTCAGTGGGAGACACAGCGTTGAAAATCCAGGACTCGTACACAGTAAATAAGCAGCCTTCGGTGTCTGAGCTTTTTGAATTGATACGTGTGAATACCTGGAAAAATGTTCAAACAACCAGTGTGTTGGTCTCATCTTTACTACAACGTGTATTTTGGTCTTTTAGTTATAAATAAGGATAAGTTTGTGCAGGGTGATACTGTTTTCCGTTAAATCTTTCCCAAAAAATGTGTTATCAGTAAAAGAAGGCAGTGTGAAGGGAGGTTCCTGGTATATAATATGCCCCTTTCTGTCTGTCTTTTGAACAGTCAGCAGTGAGCTGGATAGACAGGCCAGTAGAGTGATCTTCACTGATATGACTACTGTCTTACCTATATTGTGTATGGGGGGCTTAGTCAGGATTACAGTGTCATTCCTCCTCTGTGACACTCCCCAGTCTTTCCCTGAGAGATTACAGTTAATCTCAGACTGCTCTGTGTATCACCACAACTGTAAACAGCATTGGCCTACGTGCTGTTGTCACAAATTTATGGGAGGGATGGCACTTTTATGCCTATTACCAGGAATAAAGTAAAACATTGACATTCAAAACTGTAGAAACTGTTTCTGCTGGATACACATGCACACCCTGTGGTGTTGTGGTCAGTAGTGAAGGAAACTAAGCTAACGCTGAGGTCTTATTACTTCACATTGTATTCTCTATATTTGATGGAGTTACAGCATTTGTCATGGCTCAACATTGGGTAAATGTGGTACTTGACAGGTATCAGTGAGGGTCTGGGACACAGGGATATGTGTCACTTGCACTGATTATATGTCATATCAAAGTTCTGAATTCTTCCCAAACAAAGTTAAGCTAATTTGTGTGTATCTTTGCTGAAAATACACCAAAATGTAAAAAAAAAAACAACTTCCAATGACTATTTTATTAATGTTGTCCATTATGAGTCTCCTCGTGCCCTCTTTGAACAGATGCCTTGACATAATCAAGAGAACAACAAGTGTCCTCATGAAGATAAACATTGTATTCAAAAGAAAAACTCAGAGGTGGCATTAATGCTATGAAAATTGCATATTACATTGCCATACAAGCTAATTTAGTGTAGGTACAAGTAGTACTTTGTTATTACCTCCCTTAGTCAATGATGTATTTCTATGTTTGGGCAACAAGTGCCATTTCTTGTGATAGGATGAAGGTGACATTTTTCTGATTTTTGCACAGTGTGTGAATAAGTATACTACTTATTTTTGTTTGTAATAAATGTTAATGTGATACGTGTTTTGATGGATGCCCCACTCTGTTTGTAAGCATACGATATGTGTAGCGGAAGAGTTTAAATGTGCTATGTGGCAGTCTCATCAATTCTAAGACTCAGTCCTTAAGGTGCATCCATTATTCAAATAACTCTGAGGGTGTAACACCCCACCAACAGAGGTTTTTTTTTATCTGTATTGAAATGACTGTAAGAAATGCGTAGTAAGCTGAGGTCAGTCAAGCGTGCAGACATGTAACAAATCAGCTCGCAAAGGTGCATCTTGTTTGGAAGCATGACAGCATCAGGTTAAGTGACTGAAGTGGCAGTGAACCAGTGGAAAACTTAATTAGTGCTCAAGCATCAAACGGTTGTAGCATATTGCACTTGGACAAATTAAAATGATACTGAAAGAGTAGTCTCAATACAGTCAACCCAGTAGTCTAAATTTTCACGATGGTCATTTTGTATTTTCTGTTAACTTTTCAGGTGGATGTATAAAGCTATTCTGTTAAACTCTGTTGCTTCAACTGTAGCTAAACATTCCTAGCCAAGTGATTTTTACCATCATAGTTGCTTTTTAGTGTAAAGAAGTTCATTTCGCCTTTTATTTGACCAATGAAAGTAAGCTAATAGTTGCTTTTTGATTTAAAATTACCAATATAATGTGTTTTTTGAAATGAAAATGTGAAGTTATTCATTAAATGATCTCCATTGGCATTGCTGATTACTGTCTTGAACGTACAGTTTGGTCACTTGTGAGTAATGAGGATAAAACAACCTCTTTGATGCCTCTTTGTTGTTAGTGATGGTGGGGTATTCACTGTTGATACTGCTAGGGAGATCAAGACGTAGGTAGTAGTTGGGTGCTGACTGTATTATTTTAGTGCATCTTTGTGTTTTTTCCCCCGTTTCTTATAAAAGTAGACCGCCTACCGCCACCCCCCACCTTCTGAGAGCATAATTGAATTGTGTGCTATTAGTGTCTGTCACTCAGATCTACCTCCTTTAAATATCTCTCTTTCTGTAAAAAACATTTGTAAAGTCCTTCTCTTCCAAATTATAGCTGAGCCTTAGTCTTTGTGTCAATTGGAGTACTTTTCTCCTCCCATAGTTTTCAACATACTACCTTGTATGGTTGTGGTGTGTGTTGCTTCATCTTTGTTGTTGGGGTTGTTCATGTGCACATGTGTCCGCTTGGTTTTGCTCTCTTACAAGAACGCTTTCCAGTGGTGTGTGGCATTACCTAAAAGTCATGCTACGTGGTGGTGTTGTTGAAGACGACGACAACAACAACAACAACAATAATGTTGATGATAAATTAAGTGTAATGTGTAATTGACTTTGCATCTGTAACTGAACATCTATTAATATGTTACATCAAAATAGTTTATTGAAGTCAGTTTTATTTATGCTTAAGAGCTGTGGAGTGTTTTGTACACTTTATGACTGTGTTGTCTAAATACACCAGAAATTAACTGTGTTTGTACTTTATCCAAATTACCACATAGAGGGGCTGAGTGAAAAGTTCGTCATCATAAAGATAGAATTTCTCTAAGGAGATATTGATGGTTACATTGGGCTGTACACATAGAAACATAGAAGTGTCACAAACTGTCGAGTAACAAATAAAAAAGACAACTACAAAGAGAAGTGCAATGACTTGCTCTTCTCTCATATGCACTGCTGGCTAATCACAAGGTCAAGTGGATGTGAATGTCAGATGGTTGGTTTTGGAAAGTTACGGATAAAGGGCAACACTGACAGTCCCTATCTGACATTGTGTGTGTTGGTTCTTCTGGTCAAAGAAGTCAAAGGTACAAGGTTGTGTATTAAAGTTGAATAGAGGTGTCAAGAATGACGAAAAGCGCTGCAGCAAGAACCTTGGAAATGATTTGCATGCATTACTAATGGTGGTTTGAAGCAAGTGATTATATTCTTTAGAAGTCTGTAAATACATGCAGTAGTTTAAATTCAACTTACTTTTCAACTTGCTTTTCTAGGGTTTTGTTCTCCGTTGTAATAGAATATTTTTCTGAAAGTCATGGCCACTAAAGCTCTGTACCGGATAACTGGGTATTTAGCAAATGTATGTCTGGTTAAATTTCACACTGCCATTAAAGATGAGCTCCCAGCTGATTTCCTGAACTGTTCTGTGGTACAGTCTGGGTTGTCTCTCATGCAACAGGTGGGGTTGTCCTGAACGGTGCTAAAGGTTGTTCATGGTGTTGAATAATACTCACATTCATCTAACATGCCAGCTAGAGAAGAGGTTGGGGGTGGGCTTTGTGTCTCCATTCATAACAGTAGGCCAAGAGTAGACAAGGAGCAGTCATGCAGCAAACATGCCCCACTTGAACTGACAATCATAATGTCTCCCACACATAGACAATCAGTGCACTCAAATGCACCTTACGTCTGTGGGTCAGTTAACCATGTAGGAGCAGTAAAAAGTGCTGTTTAGGGCAGATCGATTGTCGAGGAATTGAATGATGTCCAACTCGGCCAGGAGCAGTGGACATCTTAACTTCACAGGCTTGGTAAATTATATTGCTGTCTTCCACTCTTTTTGTTGCCGTTTGTGTCTCTCCTTGCTACAGGTTGCTTGGAACTTGTAAATGACCTGCGATGTGTCAACAAGGAGGGGTCAATGCTCAAATAAACAATTGTGACCAAATAAAAGTGGTCACCTATTTTTTTTTCTCAGGATATGGGAGGTGAAACATACTTAAAGCTTTAAACAAGTGAACTCTTAAATGTCAGAGGGAAGGGTTTTATCTTGAAACAGCTGTGAGTGTGTAATACGTCATGGTTGTTAGTAATTTCCTGCTTTGGCTGCATACATAGAAAACTTTCATCATTTCTGGGTGTGCCTGCCTAAGGACTGCTTTCCCCTGTACACCCAGTATGTAACCATGGCAACAATGTAAGCAATATTAAGCAATATTAACACAGCATTTCACTTCATGTTGACTGGTCAGAGGTTGTCAAATATGAATTTCAGGTATTACACTTACTTTTCTTCAAAGCTTATACAGTAGGATTAATATGAATTCTCAAGTACTTTCATTGGTTGTGTATTATTTATAAGACTTTATTGATACCAGTTTTAAAATTAGCAAGACTTGGTACTCGGTATTGATATTTTACAGTGCACTTGTTGATACATTCCTTATTTTTATGGGATTAAAATGTATAACTAAGTGCCACAGTGCTCAATGTGCTCTCATTTATTTTATAGTAAACTGCAAAATGACCTGACTCCATGTTAACGGTTACTGGTAGGGAATGAGAATCGGAAATTAACTTATGGCTATTGTAATATTCTGTGTGTGAGAACTACTGAACTCCATGCAATGACAGAGCCTCATGCAGACGCTTGTGATAAGAGTAGCAACTTAAAATACAATACAAATATATGTAGTTTAAATGCTTCAAAACAAGTAACGGAGCCGATGTGAGCAAGCAGACAGTTGCTGAATGCTGACGGTAAGAAGACGGTGGGACAACCACAGCCAGCTTTGCTAAAGTTAGTGCTTTAACTTTAGATGGCACTGTAACTTTCTAAAGTTAATAACTGTGGAGAGTGCATAGTGAACTTGCTTGCCAGTGACAGGCCTGACTGTAGAGCCAGCCAGCAAGTCAGAAAATTTAAAATGTTTCAAATATGTAGCATTTTGTCTCTTTAGTTAGCCAGATTTTCCACATGATTCTAACTAGTTTAATATCACTTCAAATTAAAGACTGATTGTCTGTACTTCTCTGTCTCAAAGGCAAAAAAGTTAGTTGATAATGTTGATTAATCAACAGCCTGCCCTAAATGCTCTAGAGTGACTTTACTGGTACTACAGCTTCATCAACTGCTATCTTTGTCCATGTTCACATGGACACACCTACACACAGATGTAGAATTGATAGCTAGCAGTTTTGACTAGTGCATGTCTGAGAAAAAGGTAACAGCAGAAAAATCACATACCTAATCTGGAAACTTTTCAGACTAGGCTTTCTATTACATGGTGTTTGTTATCACAACTCCATTTGCAAAAATGTTTACATTTTGTTGGCAAATTTCTTAGGAAAAGACCTGCAGTATTTTAAGCTATTTCAGATTTGGTTTTGTGAAGTAATAAGAGATGTGAAACAAACAAGGTTAATTTTTTATTTCAGCAAATATTTACCATGTGTCTGAACACGTGAATATGACATAAAAATGTTTTTCTTAGAAATGCACAGTGTGCACAGTTAAAAATGTGTACAGGACTAGAATATTGATGTTGCTTTAAAAAGAACCCATTTGGGGACGATTTTCGGCACCCTGGGCCCTGCATTTAACTATAATTAAATTTACCATTACTAAGTAAAATCATCCCATCCAATTACAACCATTACCCATTACAAATATTAAACAACAAAAATATGAGCACAGTAACCTCTACATCCTACTTGACTGGCAGATATTTTTTTCTCTCTGATTCTGTAAACAACTGTAAGGTCACTGGACCAAACTGATTTCTGCCCTCTTATGTCCTGCATTATAACCTTTGGACAAAAGGTCTCATGTTGGTGAGAGCCTCTGTATAAATGTATTTAAAGCATTTATATATTGGCAGAGACATCTTCATTGTCATTCCTTTGTTGTGTTTCTGTTGCATTGCAATTGAGTTTTTCCTAATATAGTTATACTGCCTAGTTAGACCAAGTACACTGCAGGCAAATCTGAGAGAGAATCAAAGCCATCAAAATGTGGTACACTAATAGATGGGGCTTTCCCTAATTCTTGGCGGGTGACCACTGATAAGTAAATCATGCTGACAAAACATAAACATATGTTAATCCATCTTAAGTTTGACTTTAAAGATCCCTAAGCTATTGATTTGAGCACAGTTAATTGCTAAGGCCATCTCCCAGTGCTTCACTAACTCCGTGATTGTGTACAGTCCAGTGACTATAATCCTTTCTAAAATAAACCAAACAAAACATATGAATACTCTACTAGAGCCTGACACATTTCAATCAGTTGGCATCATGGCTAAGCATTACAATGCATGTGTGTACAATAGCGTTTATGCAGTCACTGTATAGGCCTCTATGATTAATAGAAAACTGCTGCCTGCTGGATACTTTTAGAACAAAAGCTAATTTGCCTATTTAGTTACATATAAATGGTCTGTAATTATATAGCGCCTTTCTACCTTAGTCGTAATAAAAGCGCTTTACAATGTGTTTCTCATTGACTCTTTCGCACACACATTCACACACCAATGGCCACCTGAGCTGTTGCCTTTTTGTGGGTCAGTGCCAGAGTCAGTGATTTGGCACACAGTGAACTGGAAAATATATTTCCCCTCATTGTTTTTATTGAATCAAATGGAATTGTGAGATTGTCAAAGACTCCCATCCCTACAATAATAGAACTTTTGTTACAGCAGGTATTTTTTCACAGGCATAATTTATTACCGTAATGATGGCTGAGTTCCATTAAGTGTAGTTAATTCATGTCAGTCAATCAGTTTTCCTGCTTTGATGTGGTAAATTGAAGGAAAAAAAACATTATGGAAGGTTATTTGCCTGATTGCTAAATGTTGCCATTAGAAATAATACAAGGTATGTCCCATCCTTTTCACATTTGTAACAACTGTTAAACATTTATTTTTGTCATATAGACAAAGACAGCCCGACTATTAAAGTAGTGTGTCCCAATTTGAAGTGATCATCTGACAGAACTGTTGGTTCTGCACTCTTTTGCCTGTAAAAGTGGCCACTCTGCTTTCTCTCATTCTGCATTTGCTTAGTTTTCATTCTTGCTCCGATTTAAATAATCTCTCTTACCACTCTCAAGACCTGCTACTTAATATATGTATGCAGGAATAGGTGCAGGTGTGTACACTCCGAGAAACATCAGGAGCAATGGGTGACTGGCTGATTGTATTGCTGTTACAAGCTAAATGCTGATTTGTTTCTCTTTAGCTGCCTGGTCTTACAGACGGACAGACCACAAGCAGAGCCCTTTCCCTGTCCTTATTTTTTCTGCTGCCTTTTGGCCTACATAATATGCTCCCTTTAGGACTATTATATTTACTGTGTGTGTGTCTGTGCATGTGTGGGTGTTTCGCAAGGGCTTTTCTTTGGGCCACTGCAGGGGGTTTATTTTGGATAAAAAAGAAAAAGAAAAGCAGCAATCAGTGCAACACTCTTGACTTAATGCTTTTGTAAATAAACCACACACTTGCAACTGTTCTAGTTTTTGATTGCACCTGTAATCACAAATGCGGTGACTTGTACACATTAAATTTCTAGGTTCACCTTTTTCAACTTACCCCTTATATTTTCCTTTTGTTTGTGATCATACAACTGAATTTTAGGAAAGATTGTTTTTTAATTGGTTTCAACAAAGTCAAATTTTAATGTGTGAATGGATATGTGCTGTGTTTTATTGTTTCTGCACTGGCGCTTTCTCTGCAAACGAAGTTCCTAACGGATGAATAAAGTTTATTTGATTGATTTGATTTGATTGATTGTCAAATGGGGTAATTGTTGGCCTGCAATTTCCAATTACCCAGAAGGAAAGTAATATTCAACAAAATACTGTAGTGCCATTGAAGATACCTTTTGTGATAAATAATGAATACTAAAGATTGATTAAAAACAAAACACCCTACAGTGGTGGTTAACGAAACTCAAGTAGGAGATCCAGATACTTTTATATTCATTTGGTAATAACTAGCAACTGTTATAGGCCTGCTGCTAACCCTAACTCTCCATTTTTAATTATGTTATCCTGACAGATGTTTTGTTAAAAAAAACAAAAACAGTTTGTAGTTTTCCACTTCTTATAAATCAGAAAGAAGTATCAGTGTCTAAATAGAATGTAATATGTGTCAATGCTGTCATGAATGGGTCGTCATCAATGTCATTCAAAAGATGCTAGATGATTTATGTAGGTCAAAAGGTCAGAGACAGGCAGGAGACTGGTTGTTGAAAGTGACTAATGAAAGGAGCAGACATCAGCCACTGCCCACAATGCAACTTGATGAGAGGGCAAGTGCTGAGCAGTTACAAGGCTGTAGGGAACATCAGGCTAATCACACCCCTGTGCTCGTGGAACCGTGTTTGTGGACAGGGAACAGAAATGTTCCCTTGTGAGTATGTTTTTCCACTCACGGATACTGTTTTGTACATTCCCAGAGCACAAATTCTCCCTTGAGAAGGTGGTTTTCCATTTGTGGATACTGTTTTGTGCGCTCATGTCATATGTATGTGCATGCCTTTTATGTGTGGCGGTTTTGAGACTAATTAAACAGCATAAAACGCTTGCTCATCACAAGAAAACACAGAGTAAAGGTATCGCTGGGAAGTTGGAAAATTTACCAAGCATGCGGTGTTATTCGGTCAGCTTTTTACGCTGTTTACTGAATATTACTCACTGGATAGATCGTATGGATGCAGTCTTGAATACAGTCTTGATTGCCATTATGTGTCTTGAGTAAAGTGTCCACATTACAGCATGGCCACTATATAAAAGTTGCTTGTGAGGTGTTGGTGGCTTAATGTTCACCCAAACTGCAGTGAGTGGGAGTCTGACACATGTACCACTTCATCTAATGAGCTCATTGTGGATGATTAGATGAATCAGCTCATTTAACTGGCAGCCTGTGCTTCGGGAACCCTCTGAATCATAATGAAGTAGTTTTGTGAGTTTGGTGTTTGGTCTAAATTGAAGGAAAACCCTTCACAGCCCTTGTAAAGGAGGCTTTTATTATGCATTTCTCCGTTGATAGTCTGTCATTTAATTTTATCCATATATGACAAAATTGTTTAAAAAAAGAAAAGAAAAAAAAAGGTAAATAAATAACCAGTGAAAAACCCACATTTACAAAGACCGTAAAGTCAGTGCAACTAGCACAAAGTTAACATTTATTTTGGGTTGATAAACAATTTGCGCCATCAGAATAATCGTATGTTGATTTTGAATTTGTTAGTTCTTTTTGTTATTGTAAAAACATTACTTTGCTGTGGCAAAGTTGTTAGCACTGCTAACCTTAATTTACTGTGTTCCGTTAATATCACTTGAGGTGACAGAAGGGCTGGGAAAATACCTGAATAAATCAATTAATCAACGATGTGACTTTCTTACCGACCCACTTTTACTAATTTTGATATCTTCAATAAATTAGTTATTTCATGCAGGCAGTCAGCCTATTCTTAATATTCTGGACATCAGTTAACTTGTTTATAACTTCAACAAATCCAAGCTTGCTCTACCTTTGTAACAACCAATGGCGTTGAGTTTGAGTATGATCAATCTTTGTGTTACGGACACACACACCACACCCACACACACAGCACTAATATTGTTCATTGTTATCGACATACATATGACAGTGATATTGTTTAATCTCAGCCTGCAAACATTGCAGATATTTATGTTGGTATTATACTAGTACTACTAATACTACCTTGAATTGCCCCCTGGGGACAAATAAAGTTTTTTGAATTTGAATTTAGTACTAGCAGTAATATAGACATCTAGTACTCTAGTAGGACTAAATCTGTATTATTCTGTATGGACTTCAAGTGGATTATTACATGATCATATCATATATGTTTATACAAAACTTTTGTTAATTGTTAATGTAGGGTTATTCATTAGGAACCGATTCCAATAACAAACCACTTCCAAAAGTGAGATTCTAAAGAAATTTTTAAGTTTAATTTTGCTCATCGTTTCCAAACAAATTTAACTCAAAAAGAGACCTTTGTTGCTAAACTTACAATTACTTTATGCTGCTGTGTGTTTCTGCTGCTAATATTTATTGTATATTAAAAAGTGTTTCACACAGCACTGTTGCGCAAGAGGACGCGGAAGTAACATGGCATGAACAAGGACTCTATTTCTTTTCTGTGACAGCGAACATAACAGACTTTCATAAACTGTTAAGCTTACATGTTATGTCGGACTAAGTAACATTACAGCCCTTTATAGCAACACTTTTATGTGACTGTGGCAAGGTGCTGGTGCTTTTCTCACACACCAGGAGAAACTCCCAACAAGGGAATCACCACTGGTCTACATCACCACCTTCCAGGCTGTGGCTGAGTGGTTAAAAACATATTTACTATGTTATTTCATATAAATGTTATGGGTTTGTTTACCTTTATAGATAGAGATGAGCAGTTCTGAAATATGTATTCAGATTCTTTATTTAAATAAAAGTACTAATACCACACTGTAAAAGACCTGCATTTAAATTGTTACTTAAAAAAATTGCAAGTATAAAAGGGAAAATGTACTGTGGTATTAATAGTAAAAGCACAATTTTGCCGAAAAGAGTCATATTATAACACACAATTGGAATCAAACATTGTTAGGAACTGGAATTGATAAACAGAATCAAAATACAATCCAGAATAGTTAAAATACAAACGATATCCAATCCTAGTGTAATGATTTTTAAGCTGATTGTAATTAAAAGCTAACAGTAAGGCTTTTGTTTTCTTTGATGAATAGCTACATAGAAGACCACTGAAATGTGCAGAACAGTTTCAGTTGACATGATACACAATGTACCTACAAAGTATTCTTATCATTGTTGCCTTAAATTGAGCCATAGCCAATTAAATAACCGATTAGTACTTGGTTCGTAGTATTTATCCAGTCCTTGATACTCAAAGTGGTTCCAAAAGTGTTTCTAAAGTGGTTCATTGTAGGCCCATTTCACTCCTCGATGACATTCCTGGCTCAAACACTGTAGTGGAGTTTGTCTGAGTGCATTTTTAACTCTACTTGTGGTTTGTAAAGCGGAACAGTTTGTTAAATTCAAGTGTGTTTTCTGTCTTCCTCCCCCGTCTATCTCTATAGCGTTCTTCCTGACTAGTTGTCAGTGTCCCATGCAATTACCCAGAATCCACTGTTCCTACTGTCTGCTGTATATTTCCGCTATGTGGGCTGAGTAGCACCACAACATTTGTTTGTGCTTGTGTATCTTTCTGGCATTGTGTGTTTCTGTGTGGATGAGTTGAGGGTCTGTTATTTAATGGCAGCTGTAAAAGTGGAAACATCCTTCTTTTGGCTTCTCGACTGCTCTCCCCATAATCAGAGTACCTTGTTTATCTCTCCATCTACCTTTGTCCTTCCTCCTTACCTCTTACACTCCTGCTACAAAAGAATGTTGAAATAACTTGTCCAGCTATATATATAGGTTTGGTGACGGCTGTATTTTACCTTGTGAGGTAGCTAGAAATTTATGAGAATCATAAAATCATGCAAGAATTCAGCACGAAAGGTTTGAAGCTATGTGCTTGTGACTGAACCACACAGTGGTTTGGGTCAGTCCTTTTCCTACGAGGACCTATTGGGAAATAGAGGCATGATTAGGTGTGACAACAGTTGAAATTAACCCATAGTAGATAATGATGGACAGATGGTTTATCCAATCACCTGCCAGGATTTATTTTTTTAATGCCAGCCCTTTTCCAAAGAGTTGCCAAAGACGACGTCTCAGATCATTCTGTGTAACAAAGAGTGTCATGTCAGGTTTAAGCTGTATTGGGGTTTGGCTTCAACCTGGATTAACAAACAAAAATCTAATTCATTCCATATAAAAGCATTGATTAAAAAACCTTGATATAGTATGTGTCGCCTTCAGAACTTTCACGGCATGACAGTTAATAGATGACTAAGTGGATTACAGAATGGATAAGCCACAGTCGAAAGGAAATATTGAAGTAGTCACAGATATCTACCATCAAGGTGCTTATTGGTTATCTGGTCTTTGCCCAGATAGGAACTTCTGCTTTGTCTTCATTCACATTCTTATTCAAAATACACTAACTTCATCTACTCAAACTGGCTTTCTCTGGTGTATTTTTGAAGATCTGTTATAACGCACTAGCTGGCATGAGATTAAAAAAAACTTGCATTGAAATAATAATAATAAAAAAAAAATGTAAAGAGAGAGGTAATGGAAAGCATTTGTTGTTCAGTGCAACATTTGGTTTGGGTGTGTGATTTTCAAGCAATAATGCTGTACCTCAGTTTATACAGTTCTTAAATTTACTTTAGATTGCAGAATATCATATGGCTGCTTAAAGGTCTAGTGTGACTTACGTCTTAAAGTTCAGTCAGATAAAGGGAGGCTAGTGCTGTTCTTTACCCACAGTTGAGCTAATAACAGGTTAAGGAAAACATCTGTCAGTAGCACTGTATTTACTCTGTGTGCATTTCTTAAACGAGAAGACTTAAATGTTCTGGGTTTCATATTGTGACCCTTGACCCTCTGCAGCTCATACCAAAACCCAAGGTTCAGTACTATTTCATGCCGGAATGAGGGGATGGGTGTTTTCTCCAGGTTGCTACTTGTCACATTATATATATGTTGTTGACATCGCACTTGGAGATTCATTCTGACTTTTGCAGTACTCTGTCAGAACAGCTTGCCTTTAAATTTGAATAGTAGGCAAATTTGTTATCAAGAACTAAGTATTGCTATTGTCCTACTTTAATTTTGATAAGATTCTCAGAAACGGTCATTTTTAATTTGGCTGCTTGTTGATGTGCCCACTTTCCTTTATGATACTAATGTTAATTTTGATTTTTTGAGTCTTCTGTTTGAAGTTCTGCATGGACCATGTGAGGGCATGTGTTTTCCTTGTTTTGCCAGTGGTACACTTGATTGCTTTGTTTCCTACAGTTACATTGTTAGGTGTAGCCTGACATCTAGTGGCCGAGACATGGTAGTACTTTTTTCTTTGATATAATGCTGCTACTTTGACTTTACTTTCTCCTTTGCACAATTTCACTGATATCCCTTTCCCCCCACTTTTCCTTAATTGATGACTGTTGAGTGCTGATCGTCTTCAATGACTCCTACTTGCTTAAACTTGGAATGTCTTTAATTTAAATGTATTAGTCCTCTAGAGATGTGAATGAAGAACTAGACTGACTTGTCATGGTAATTTATTTGGTCCTTCACTCTGTCCTGCTGTAAATCACTCATGAACTCTGAAGATAATTTCCTGGATCCGTTTCCTGTCATGAATGATTTCTGTCTAATGGATTCTTTATTTTTCTCTCCCTCCTCCTCCTACTTGTCACTTCTTTTCCCTGCCATCTGGTCAATTTTTCTTACCCTTTCTTGCTATTTTTCTCCCTTTCATCCGTTCATCTTTTACAGAAACTCAAACGGCTGATTCCTGATGAGGTAGGTTTGCTGCGGCTTGTCACCATCGCCTGTGTACTTGACTCGTCCTTCTGTCATTGTGGTTTTAAGTAAAAGCAACTCACCGTCGTGCATTTAATGTCATGTCACCATCTGTCACAATCCTAATCTACCATAACACACTTGTTGTTGTTCTGTATCTGTGTTTTGTCCTGTTCTGTACTGAAGTTGGAAGTGCATGTTTTCAAGATGCACACTGACAGCATTAACTGCTTGGCACATAGACTAGTGATGCCCCCAATTGCCTACATAAGAAGAATATCAGATTATTATTTTTGAATCATTATGGCATGGAGGATCATTATGTCAGTATGTGCCAAGATTACATGTACCCTGAAGTTGATGCTCTTCAGTGTTTTTCATGTGATAATTATATAAACACTTACTCTACTGGCAGTTTACCACACAAAGTCATTAAAACCAGAGGAGAAGGAAATCCCCCATTGTTTGTTAAAATTGAGTCTTATGTTCTGCTTCTGGCAGTGTTTACTGCATGTTGACTTTGTGTTGCAATGCTTGTCGCCAAAAACGTTTGACATTTCACATTATTGAAAGGTCTCTCTTCTTGTAGACATTAGCTCTTTTCAGACATGGAATATTTAACATTACTGGTTTCATCAAGCTATCAAAGTGACAGCTTTGTGACATTGTCATACGTGACAGTTAATGTTTGTTGCGGTTTAATCTAGACACAACAGCACAATTATAGTTTGCTGATGCAATTTGGCACCTTGTAAGGACTGGAGCACAGTGAGAGAGAAGGAGAGAGGTTAGTTTAAAAAGTTAGCAATACGAGGAAGGACATTGTTTTCTGTTCTCTCTCAAGATGCATCACTGATAGATTTTAAAACCTACTTTGCTGTTGTAGTAAAAAGGCATATTTGATATGATACATTCATTACACTGATGTCACAAGTCGGTACAAGACATTTATTTTATAATCTCTGTGTCTGCAGATTCCGTATTGTGATGCTGCAGTCTGTTAATCCAAACTAGTAGGATTGCCATTGTGGCTTCTGTTATACAATGACCAGGGTGCATGTTCAGAACTGAAACCAAGACATTAAATTGACGTCAGATATTCTGCTAAGAGGTTCATGTCTGAAATGGGCTAATGTTATAACCCTAAACTAAAATGAGATACCCCTTGGATATTTCACATTATACGTGACTCTTAACTTTAAAATTTGTATTAAAAGATAGTGAAGGCTACGCTTTATAGTTTCACTCTTTCTCCTCTTTCCTCTAACCTTTGTCATGTTGTTTGCTTATCCAGTTGGAGCGTTTCACCAGCATGAGGATGAAAAAGGACAAGGAAAAGCCTGGCCAAATGCCAGGTCAGCGACATTCTTCGGCTGCCAACTATGAGATCAATGCTCAGAGTGCCATGCTGCATGATCATTCTGATGAATACGTTTTGGAACTTTTCGAACAGATGCTGGTAAGAAAGACCATAAAAGTGTGTGTATGTAAAGATTCAGCTTTTAGGGATTCACATAATATTCATTATCTTGCCTGAACAGCCAGAGAAACTTGTACGTGGTATACTCCTCTCAAAAGTACTAAATCACTCATGTGGAATTACTCTAATACCTTGAAATTTCTGTAGAAAAAACATAATTATGAAAGTTTATTCTATGTGTTTGCTCTAAATAGATATGACAAAAACGTAGAAGGACTCTTGCAGCACAAAGGACAAATCTATTGCCACGAGCAAATTGTAATGTCTGAAATCCTAAATTGAAGGTGTTTCTAAGTCATGTGTTAGTAAATTGTTCTATTCAATAACCTTGCATAACAAAACCACTGCTGCTCAGACTTTCAAACTGAGCATCTTTAAGTATTTTAGCATCTTACAAGGGGCTTTGTTTATCTTGCTTTAAATTATTAGTTGACCCACCTTAATGTAATTCTTCAGATTTATTATTACAGTATGGTTTAAGTTTTGAGATGTATTTCATGCTTAAGTACACAGATTATTTGTCAAGCTATCTCTCAGCGTCAACATGCTTTGTTTTGTCCTTTCTATTTCTTATTCTTTACTTCCTCCTCCTGTCTTTCTCCAGGTGGATATGAACCTGAATGAGGAAAAGCAGCAACCCCTGAGACAGAAAGACATTATGATCAAACGAGAGATGGTCTCCCAGTACCTCCACACGTCTAAAGCTGTCAGTACCTAAAAAGGGAACAAGTATTTTTAATACAAAATTTAAAAAAAGATCAGCTCACACAGCGATACTATTAACTTACAGTAATTCAGACAGATATGCACTAGAGTATTTTCTTAGACTGTTTTCAAGGATAGCATTTGCCTATTTGAGTCAAGATTACATTGCTACGTTTGTACACTTAATGTTATACACCTAAATATTATACATGACATACATTTATTCACTGTTGAAATGACAAATCAGAAGAAATATTCCACCTTCTTTGGTAGGGTTTGCTATTCCTTTTAGTTGAGTAATAATAATTCAAAAGCAGCAGGTGAGATTTGAATATGCTGAGAATCAAGTAGCTTTAAGGGTCTACATAATCAAATGCATTTTTGTTGCTAATACAGTTCATTTAACTTTAAACTAAGAAAGAGGAAAAATTCTACATACAGTAAATGTGCAAGTAATTTGAAATTGTTCTTGACTGTTGCCCTTTTGCCTTACTGTTGTGTTTTTTTGTGGAAATTACACCAATTAAAACCTTTAACAAGACAAATGTAAATGCAGAACATGCAGTAATTTGGTGTTTTCATCCCTGCTTTTTCAAAGATTCAAAGATTCAAGATTCAAAGTGTTTGTCTGTTTGTGTTTGTTCATTAGGGCCAAAACCAGAAGGAGAGCTCCAAGTCAGCCATGATGTACATCCAGGAGTTAAAGTTAGACTACCGAGACACACCGCTGCTGAGCTGTCTTGAATCTCTACGAGTCTCACTTAATAACAACCCTGTCAGGTAACACACGCGTGTAGTTCAGACTGTCAGTATTTGGACAGTTTCACATTTTTGTTCGTAGGGCTGAATTTTTTTTTTGCTTACGCACATTAAATTGAAATAAAAATAATGAACACTACAAGTGCCAAGTCTCATTGTTAAATTGCCCTGGTTTACATCAATCTAGAAAGAACTATGTGGATCATATAGACCCTTTAACTTTTTGTTACCAAAAATGGGTTCAAACATATATAGTCAAGCAGGTGTACATAAAGTCAAACAAAATCATTGTCTTTAATAATGTTTTTGAAAATTCTTTGTAATAAATGAGTACCTGAAGTCCTTGATGCCCCCGATCAGATTGACATCAGGTGATTGACTTGTCCAGTTCAGGAAATTCCATCAGAAAAGCTTTTTACTCGCTTTGATGGTGAATGATATGCAGAAACATTGTTGTGACAAATATTGCGATTTGAGTCATGATTTAAGCGGGAATGGTAATTGTTTTCCATTGACAGACATTTCACAACGGTCAATTGTCACTGCCATTTGCAAACAAACATCCTTTACATCTGGAGAATTAGATTTTTAGGCCAGGGTGCCACAGTGCCTCATTTAAAATTGTATGTTGTGGCCATTTTACCTTTTTAAAAACAATTCCAGCTCCTTATTTGATTAATTGTTCAGCCTTATTTGGTGGTATAGTTGGGATGGTTGTCCTGCTGAATGAATGAAATGAGTTCTCTTGTGTGTGAACCAACAACCTAAGGAGCATTTAATAGTCAAGTGCCCAACTACTTTTTAGCCTTTGCGATTTGGACCACATCTCACACACACATCTTGCAAAGTTGACATTAACCCACTCAAATTACATCTCACTTGAGACTTTTTTGTAGTATCCATTGTTTTATTTCAGGATGATTATACTTGACAGAAAGCAGGCAGAGGCAGTAATGTCAAACAATAATTATAATCTGTGGTAGAAATGTGTATATATTTTTTTTTTTGAATTTGAATGATCTCGACAGCAGAATTGAAGATAGAGTTATATAGTTATATATAGCCTCAGAAGCGTTTGACATGTTTGGTGCAGACTAAAGACAGCTTTTCAGGAGAGGAATCTCATACAAATTTTGAAGCATGGTGGTGAAAATCTTATGGTTTAGTGTTGCTTTACTGCCCCAGGGACTGGGCAGCTTGCAGCCTTGACTGAGCTATGAATTCTACATCATAACAAAGAGTGCTTGAAGATAATGTGGGGCCATCTGTCCAAAAGTTGAAGTGGAAGGGACCTTTTAGCATGATAATGGTCCTAAGCACACTAGCAAATCCTTCGAGGAATGGCTCAAAAAGAAGAAATGGAAGGTTATGGAATGTTCTAGTAAAAAACAGCCCAGGTTTGAATCCAATGGAAATATTGCTGTGGGTTTTAAAATGGGCAGTACATGCTGGAAAATGTTCAGATATCTTGCAAATGAAGGAACTGTGTATAGAAGAGTGGACAAAACTTTCAGCAAGTCAATGTCAGAGACTGGCAAACAATTATGCAAAACACCTACGGCAATATTAGCTCCTGAGGCCAAGTGTGTATTTACTTTTCACACAGAAGAATATTACATCTGTTGATATTTTTGTTGAATAAACTATGGAAAAAGATAATTTCCCTTGTGGCACTGTTCAAGTATACCACTTTATCTGAAGGCACAGTATGACAGAGAATAAAATCTTGGCTTGTCTAAATTTGTCTCAAAAGCTTATAATTTCAGTATTTTCTTATTATTTAACATGACGGTAAGTTAGACACTACACAGTATATACCCTCCTAAAGCATGGGTTCTATTTTTTGGCAGATTTTATTGTGAATAAAATATATCCCTAGGAAATGGAAAAGCCAAAAAGAAACCGTTTGCCACAAACTTTGAGACTATAAAAAACTTGGTGTCCTAATTCTGTGACCTTGTCTCTTCCAGTTGGGTGCAGAATTTTGGAGATGAGGGGCTGGCTCTGCTTCTGAGTTTGCTTAGAAGACTACAGGAGGAGAAAGATGAATACCCGTAAGTCATTTAAGAAGAGCAGCATTTTGCATTCTGGTGAAATGTTTGTAATATCTTACTGTGTTTGTCTTCTCTCTAATCCACAAACTAGAATGATGGGAGTGAAATGTCAACACGAGATCATTCGCTGTCTAAAAGCCTTCATGAACAACAAGGTGAGACACTTGGCTTGTAGTTATTGCCTGTATTTGTAAGTAATAGAACCACACGGTTTGCTTTTTTCCTGCCTTCATTGTAGTGTAACAGTTCTTCCACTAGAGGGCATTATGAATTAAATGTGACAAACTTAGTTCAATGCAGGGAATGCTGTTACTGATACCCTTTGAGAATGTGTCTGTTTTTAGGTAGTCATTTTTAATAATTACATATCAGTAATAGAATATAAATGATCTAGTACCTAACAGAGACAAATCCTATAATACCTTTTTATATTCTATCTTCAAGTAATACATTGTAAGTAGTACATAGATCTGATAAGTATAAAATCAATATCTTAAAAGCAAATAATGTAAAGAGGCAAACAAAGCTAATTTTGAAACAGAAAACTAAATCAGGTAAATAAATGCACCACACTCTTTGGTATAGTTTTTCAAAGTACTAGCTTTTATCAGATTGGTAACATCCCTCTTTAGCAAAACATAACATTTGTATATCATTTCCAAAGTTGTTGGAGTCTAATTACATTTTTTCTGGATCAAGAAAGATCCATTCTTTTAATATAAACACTGTAATGTTGAGAAATAAAGGCCCTGCCATACCTTTAACTGCTGAAAAGGAACCCTTAACAACTTTAGCGCTTTCTGCTTTCTATCTTCCTCCCTCTTTGTTTTCCATTTAGTATGGTCTGAAAGCTATGCTGGAGTCGGACGAGGGAATTCCTCTGCTGGTCAGAGCCATCAACCCCAGGGTGCCTCATATGATGGTTGATGCTGTCAAGCTGCTCTCTGCCATCTCCATTTTGGAACATCCTGAAAATCTGTAAGCATGAGTGAAATGTTGACACTGTGTCATTATGTTAAACACACAGAAAATATGGATTAGGACCACCAAGTTTTTTTTAATCTGGAGCACAAGTGTAATATTCAGTATTATACTGACAGATGTGAACTGCTCTATTGGCAATGACTAAGAACTTAGTATTGACATCAGTACTTGAACAATATCATATTGTCTTTCACCTTTATGTCAGGTTTCAGTAAAGGCTGTTGAATAAAGCAACAACATGCACAGTCATTCTGTATGCATTTTTTTATGCTGAATGTTGCATTTATGTACTGTTATTGATGAAATTACATGAAGCAAAATGTTACATGATGTGGATAACTGTTTATTGCAGTCATGAGCGTGTTTTGGAGGCAATTACAGAGGAGGCCGAGAAACGGGACATTGAGAGGTTTCAGCCTCTCCTTGCTGGAATGAACAATCACAACATTGCTCTTAAGGTACTTAATCAAATGCACATACATACTTTGACAACTGTAAATCATTATGTGTGTTTTTAATGAGAAATGACACCAACCCAGTTACATTTGATAAACAATTTGATAAGCCCATGTTTTTGTTTTGTATTACAGTTTTCATCTATCAAGTTACTCTAAATTGTGAAGCTGACTTTATGATGTGTTTTTGGCAGGGTGGCTGCATGCAGCTAATCAACGCCTTGATCAGCCGGGGAGAAGAATTAGACTTCAGAATCCATATTCGCTCTGAACTGCTAAGACTGGGACTTAAAGACCTGCTGACGGTACAGAAAACACTCTCTTTTGATCAACAACACACACAAGCACAGACTTACTCTTGTTGTCTTTCTGTCTTGATGTCTCTGTCTTCCTGATGGGCTGACACACACTTATGCTGTAAAAACTTTTTCTCAAGTGTCCAAACTCAAAATGTTAGACTGTCACACTGCTCCTGCGATTCTCCCCCATGCCTTTTCATCTCTCCACCTGCATCCCATCAATTTCTCTGCAGGAGGTGCGGACGATAGAAAATGAAGAGCTGAGGGTGCAACTCAATGTGTTTGATGAGCAGGCTGAAGATGACTCTGAGGACCTCAAAGCACGTCTTGATGACATCCGCATGGAAATGGAATATCCTTCCAATAGGCAGAATCGTTTCCTTGTAGGAACTGTCAAGGTCTACTTTTTGTCCTTCAAAATAAAGAGGATCAGCATTATAAAAGCTATCAACCTGGTTGCAGTATGAATTTGCATTCTTGTAATTTTCACATTAACATTTATTTTACTAGTTTGCTTTGCAAGAGAAAAAAAACACACTTGCTCTTTCTCAGAATGAAGGAAGTGTATGGTCCAGACTGATAGTGTATAGAATCATCTGTAGTTATATCCTGCATTATTAAAATTGGTCCAAAAGTTTGCTAATCTCTTTCCCGCTACAATCAGCCTGACCCCTTTCTTCCAAGACAGTAATGACATTTATGATTTTATATGCAATATACATAATCTCACAGCCTGCAAGGACATTGTAACCCTGCACAGACTTCTTTTACTTGGAGAATCTGTCTTTGCTAACTAGCATTTTATAGATAGTAGCCACTCACCTGTAGCACTGTTAAAAAAAAAAGAAACTATTAAGTGTTAATTTCTGTTGACTATGAACTTGATGCTTCGTGTTACTGCTCACGCATTATTGTGAACACAAAAAAGAGGGAACCTTGATAAAACCTGAATGATCCTGAATAATAAAGATTGGTCTCATGTTTTCAGCTCTTTGACTTAATGTGGCATCTAGGATGGGCAGGTTTAAAAGAAAGTCAACCTTACTTTTGAAAACTGCTTAAAAGGGACCTTCGCCAACTGCTGTAATTCCCCTTGCTGCTTTTGACATGCAGCTATAGTTTTCAACACCAGGTGTCTCCCAGGCATAACCAATACAGTGCACGCGCAGTCTGCCGTCTTCATTGGAACACTGTCTGCTGCTCAGACATATAATAAATACAGTAATAATATATTGCTCTTGGTCAAATGGGGTCAAATGAAAACATTACCATACCTGTTTAATAGAACTGATTAGGGTAATTGTGTACATGTGTTGAGGTTAAACCACACTCAATAATCCCACTGTGCACAAAAAAGAGTCTGTTGCCCCAATCCTTGTATAAGTAAAATATGCAGTTAAGGTTGGTGCAAGACTTTACAGAGTTAGCGATTATCAGTTGTTATGGATGCTGTGTATGGAATATCAAACCATCATGTTCAGTGAGCCTTAACTGGTTTTCCTTCAGTGATGTGAGGGAAATGTTTGAGATATTAGTCAACACTGTGAAGGACTCCAAGGCCGAAAGCCACTTCCTGTCCCTGATGCAGCACCTACTGCTGATCCGCAATGACTATTTGGCCAGGTAGTGTATACGCACATATGCACCCTCATACGTGATAATACTCTCCCACACGTGCTCCTGCTCGTGTTCACACATTAAAGTTGATATTATCTGTAATTACTTACTGCTGTTCATTTACTGTGACACATATATTGTCATTTATGGATAATAAAACATAGAATAAGGTAAATCATTAAGTTTTTTTTTCGAAATGACCGTTTGTGTCCAAATGAAAAGACAAATTAAAGCCTTTAGAGTCCAACAATGTCAGTGGACTTTTCATGCGACATATAGGAAGACATATGTATAACACATCATATAAGTAATAAATCTCAATATTGTAATGTGGACGGGAAAAGCTGCAGAACCTCTGTAGTAAAAATGTCAGTGTAACAAACCGAAAGGAGAACCTAAAGAGAAGTTTCTTGCTTTTCTCGAATTCTCTCCCTTCACCCACATCTCTCTTCTTTCAGCCCTTTCCTCTATTTGCTGTTTGTTTTGTAGAGCACCATTCCAAAGCTGTGAAATTAATACATGCAAAGAAGTCCAATTCCATTTTAATAGAAATGAGCACCATCAATTCTTATCACAAGAAATATGCAAATGTCTCTGCCTGCGTCTTCAAAAGCCTTTGGAGTTTTAGCTAAAGAAATGGAGGAGAAAGAAAGAGAATGATTGAATGACAAGGCTGGCATAGAATATTTTTAGGGACAAGTCAAGAGCTGTATGACAGCCAGTATGTACATTCAATAACGCAGAAAGAAATTGTGATTTTTTTTTTTTCTTTACAAGCAAAACACACAAAATCTGCTGAGATGCACCTATTTGTGTTGAGCTGTTATTGGTGTAGTATTTCCTCGATAGTATCAGACAGGCAGGAAATTGTGGTTTATTTTTAACACAGTTTGGGGAATAAATTGTGAAGATGGAAAAGGTAGGCTCGCCCAAACAAATGGTCCCAACTGAAGTCTTTTTAGCTCCCTCTCCGTCTTTGCTATCTTCCTCCTCTCCTATTCAGCCTTTTCCATCCAGGTGATCCAGTGGAACACAATAGATGTGGTCTCTAATGGACTCCACAGAGAGACAGGATGTGAGGGTGGGAGGGAGAGTGGTAGAGTGGCAGAAAAGACAGCTTGATAAACACAAAGATGAAAAGAGAAGGGAGGTGAAGGGTGAGACAGTAATGAAGAAAAAATTGAGACTTGAGGTAAATTGCTACGTTGAGTAGCTGCTCTTTTGCCCTTTTTTCTTTTTGGTTGGTTTCAGTCTCAAGTAGAGATGGAGGCATGAGAATTTATTAGATTGCATATATATGGTCATACTTGAGAGACATATACATACTATGACGTACTTTGTGTGTGCACAGCATAATATGGGCTTAATGAATGTAGTTCAGAAATGCCATGAAAGCTGTATGCTTATTTTATGATTTGTCAGTGTGTATATAGCCTTAGGGCTACCAACCATCTTTTCTGATTTATACCTAATGTTTAAATGGTTTCATGATCATGATGAAAGCCAGATTTGCCAAATACAAATCTATTTCAATTTGACTCAGTTTTCCAAAATGGCACTAGATGTCTCTCTCGCTCCATGGATAAATCTAAGTTTTGGGGAAAAAAACCCTTAAAGTATAGTGAAGGAGTGGAATAAGTGTTAGACAAAGGCAGAGTGACTAAGATAGAGGCCAGGGAGAGAGGGAGACAGAATAAATAAAGTATTGAGTTTTGACTCTGGCAGCATCTAATGGGGTCATGGAATAAGACACCTCCAAAATTGAGTGTCTGTGTGAAGTTGGCTTGATCAGACATGAGGCGCTGGACATAAACCAGCACGCTCTCACAAAAACAGTTGCACACAATCAATCTTAGTGACAAGAAATTCAAACTGTCATGCTCACACAGACAGCCTATCTCAGTTGCAAAGACAAAGTGACAAAGCATGTGTGTTCACACGTTTGTCTGAACAGATGAACTGAGTTGCTCTGTGTCAGTCTGATTCGCTACTCACATAATGTACCAGATTTCTTATAGTATGGTATTATACACCACATACATTTGCTTTAAGTGCCAAGCGATATGTTTTTTTGTGCACATGTGAAGTATGCGAAAGAGAATAACACATTTCCTTTTTTTTCAGGAGCACACATATATTCTCCATTGGGCTTTTTCCTTCTTATCTTATCTTCTCCATCTCTCTCCATTTCTTTCTCTTTGTCTCCTAATCCATCTGTCTGTAAACCCATCTCTCACTCTTTTCCGCAGGCCTCAGTACTACAAGTTGATAGATGAGTGTATCGCTCAGATCGTACTTCACAGGAATGGGGCGGATCCTGATTTCAAGTGCCGTAACCTCAGCCTCAACATTGAAGGCTTGATCGGTGAGTTGTTGGAACACAACATAATACATCATCAAGTATTTTCTCTGATTGTGCATAGTACCGCCTTGCCCATCACCCAATATTAGTCAAAATACCTGTGTTTGGCTTGTCCCACTGCAATAAATGACACAACTGCTGTGGTGCTGTCAATGGCAGTATAACTGTCCTATACGATTTAATGTTAATTTGGTCATAACATGTTAGATTGTATATCCGTGTAGTTGACAGAGTCCTGAGGTAACCACAGGGTGGAGCCAGAGCGGGAGTGTTAATTACTGAGGGCTGAATTGTGTTACAGATTTTAGGTCTGTTGTATAAAATGAACCTTATCAAGAGAGGAGATGCTTTCTCAAATTCAGCAAATCCAGAGTCAGATTTTGGTTAGATGGTACCATTCAGGTACTGGTGGTGACTGTATTAATCTAACAAGTCAGCAGTGCCCAGATTCATGTGCCTGCAAGTGTTTCCTATGTTAAAGTGCCTGTGAGCAAGATACACAGTCCTTACCAGCTACAGGCGTGACACAGACTTTTCTATGGGTTTTAAGAAAATATTAGGGCAGATTTATGGTCAGTCACAACTAGTCCGTAGGACGTGCTGTTCGGCCACATTGAAAAATCAAAAGTGTTTATACCTGATCCAAATGGCCACACTCAAAGATGAATGGAAAACTGGCCTAGAGACACTGAACTACGGGGATTAGGCTGTGCATTTTCACACAGTGTCTCCAGGAAGAAATTCATAATATTGCACTTGCTTGTAATCATTAGAAGTGCCACAAATAGTGTAACCATATGAAAAAAAGAAACGGAGAAAGAAAATGGGAAGTGAGTATGAATGTTAGATCATCTCTTTCGGATATTTACAGAAATGTTTGGACATAGACCTTAATCCGACAACGAAAAGATGTCATGGGGGGTGTTAAAAGCAGATTTTATCATGGCCACTGAGCCATGTGATTCATTTCCTGTCACTGCCTGTTGAATACAAACATGAAATGTAGAATTTTCCCCATAATACAATCACTTTGGTAAAAAGCGGTGAACACTGGCATATATGTTTGTGAATTTGCGGATTTGTGGGCAGTGCTAAATGATCACTGACTATAGTAAGCTAAACCACAGCAGAATGGAGGTGCAGGCCATGTCTCATGAGTTCAATGCTCTTTATGGCAGGTCTCCGTTGCTCACCGCAGGAGGCTCTAATTGCACTGCTTCTAAATGTGTCCTGACACACACACAGGCTGGCTGCCCTCCTTTAAGGCTGCCAGAGTTATTATTGGTGGAAAGCAGCCCAATTCTGCCCTGCATGCATTATTTAGTGTTTTTCTTTGAACTCTGAAATTCAGCACAGTTTTTTCCCTACATTCTGTTTCCCTTAGCGCTCTCTATTCGAAGTTTGTCCCATTTAGCCTAGCCACCATGATAGAAGTAAACCCCC
>OMNN01007279.1:5714-32155 GCA_900302755.1 Chromis chromis
GTTCTTACACCTGACCAGTAGCATGGTTTATACACCCCATACAATGCTACTACAAACGTTTCAATTAACAAACTAAACATATCCACACAGCTGTTTTTCAAGGAAACATCTGTGACACATTTATAGCATATACACAGGCAGACCTTCTCCAGGTTTTCCCTCTCTCTGGTGTCCAGTAGGACATCTAATGCGCTCCTCTGTGTAACAAGCCTCTCTGTCTGGTCCCTGAACGCTCGCTGAGTGGTGCTGAGGAACTTGAGGAGGTGGCTGCTCTGAGCAGGACTCAAAAACTGAGTGTGTTCAGAAATAAAGCACTGGATATCAAATGTGACATCCTCTAACTTGAGCCTGGCCTCTTTTAGAAGATTGTTCTCCATGTCCTGGAACAAGAAAAGAATGGAAGATTCAGAGGAAGCGTCTCCACTTAGTTACTGTGCCTTGTTTTTAATTGGACGTTTAAAGATACCGTGTTCTGCTGACTCAAATGTCTCAGTGTGTCCACGTCACAGGTGTTCAAATCCACATCACACATCTCAGAGGTACTTCGAATGACGCCTGCCAGTTCATCAAGATCACTTAGATGTTTCTGGTATGTCGACTCCAAGTGTACCTAAAATTACATTTAAAGTCAATCAGTGGCTGCTGCTGCTGTTACACCGGTATATTATTTTACTATTTTAACACTGACCTTTGCCGTTTCCATCGCTTGAATCACTGAGTTGCTCCTTTCTGTACACATCTGGGAAACAGCAGCAAAATTTGGCTCTAGCTCCAGATATGTTGAGGCCAAATCTTGGTGGATTTGTACGGGAATGTTCTCATCAGCAGAGTTTAAGAGCTGTTTGGCTTTATTCATATCCTCTGACAGAACACCAGCCAGTCGAGAGAGCTGAGACTCCAGAGACTGGATAACAAAATAAATCCGGTCAGGAACTAATGAACATATGAATAAATAATTTATATGGAATAAAATAAGAAATTAAGAACATATGATAGAGTTTGATAATGATTTATACCACAAATGACCAATGAGTTTCAGTTTTTAATGTCTAACCTGACATTCCTCTATTTGGAGCTGCAGCTCTTCCATGTTGTTGCCCGTGGGTACCTGGATTACAAGGTCTTTTCTGACATCTTCTAAAACATCAGCGTTATCCTGCAGCCTCCCAACACACTCCAAATAATCCTGAATAGAGAACTGCTGCGGGAAAAGGAAACACCAAGCAGAAGTGGAGCAGATGTTACTTATGTTACTAAAACTAAAGCAATGCTGTGAGCTTAACACAGAAACAAAATAAACTTTACCTTCTTTTTGACTTTCTCCACTTTGCGTACATCTAAGCCGACAGACACCTGAGCAGATGGTTGGTTAGTTTGACCTAAGTCATCCTCCGCTGAACCCTCATCCTCTCCCTCTGAGCTCTCCTCCTTGATGCTCTCCAGTGTGTGCCGTCGGTCCTCCAGGGAGTCGGCCGCCAGAGCGCTGCTGAGAGTGTCCATCACCTCCTGAAGCACTGAGAGGTCTTGGCTTGTGGAAACAGTCTTAAAAACCTGCAGCAGCTGCATCTGGATATTAGGAACATCAAACTGTTCCGTCTTTCCACCTTCTTTTTCTTCTTTGTACATCAGTTCTGAGGTTTCTGTGTCTTTGTTGTTCAAACTGAGGGTGTTTTGGTTCAACAAATCCATGAGAGCACCTGAGGGATTGCTCTCTATGAGACCAGGAGGCGAGCTACACTCCTGAAAACTGCATTCGTCTAAAGACTGTGGATTATTCTGAGCTACAGCAAAAGTGCTTTCAGTGTCTTGAGTTTGTGCCTTTTGCAAATCACTGACAGTGGTACTCTTTGTAATTATTTCCCCTTGGTCATCTACATTGGCCTTTACAGGATTAGAAACCACGGATGGAGCTGAAGGGGAAGCAGATGTGATGCAGCTGTCTGAGAGGAAATCAGTAGATACATGGGGATGCTCAGAAACACATACATCTAATCTTTCTGCCTCTGGCTGAGTATCAGATCCTGATGTTTCTCCCATTCTAGCTTCAGACTGCATCAAATTAATGTCTAGTAATGCAGCAGGTTGACTTAAACAGGAGAAAATGTCTTCAATATTTGCATTTTCTTTCTCTTTGCTTGATGCAGATATCTGCTCAGCAACACTGGTGTGGTTATGTTGCCTCTCTGGGGAAAGCCTCTCTGTGCATAACTTAATGTCATCTGCACTACTGTGCTCTGAGTCTGGCAAATCATTACTAGTCAGGACTGAGTCTTCGATAGCACAGATGTTGTTATTGACAGTAGATGCTGTACTGGAAACAACAGGTGACTGAGAGGAGGTTTGTGGAGTTCTTTCACAGACAAGTGCACTCTGGCTTTGACTATTCTCAAAGCAGCTCGGTTCAGATTCAACACTAAAATCACTTTCTGAATGAAGCACTTCTTGCTGAGGTAATGTCACTCTGACGCCGCCTTCTGCACTGTTTTTGTCATTGTGACTGTTACCGCTGGATGCTGACATGATTGCACTTTCAACCAAATCCCTGGGCAATGAGTAATCTGTACTCAGAGCTGCCTCATTGTCCAGAGGTGAGTGAGCGGCGCTCTCATTTTCCATTCTAGTCTCCACAGACGGCACATTACAGGCCATGTCTAATTCACTATCACTCTGCACCTGATTTCCCACCTGGGCATCATATCCAGCACTGAAAAAATCATTAGCGGCGGGTTGGCTGTCGGATTTATCAGAGGGGTAAGTGAAAGTGGCACACTGAGTCTGGCTCTCAGGATCAGTATTGATGCTGGTGGTTCTGTCACTCAGACTAGACGGACGTGACTGGATAACTGAAGCAGCGTTTTTTATCACAACACTGGATCCATCAGCTCCACCTGTCAGCTGGCTATTGATCAGACCCTGTGAGTCACTGTCTTCAGCCAGGAAAGGCAATTTGTCTGCATGATGAGTACTCTCTGCGGTAACCTGACACCACAAGGAGGGTGAGATCATCGGAGGCTCGTGAGCACTATCTGAGAGAAGGGAGTGGTGAGCATAGTTACTCATCGTTTCTGCATTCATACTTATCTCACTATCTACATCGGAACTTCTATTTTCACTATCTATCTCTTCATTGTTAGCCTCCTCAGTGGGTAAATCTAGCACCATGACAACAACCTTCCTCTCAGTCACCTGCTGCATGTCTTCATTCATATTAATTAAACCCAGATTATGATCGTCACAGATAGAGTGAAAGTAGTTTTCTTCTGGGTAAATGCTGGCGTTGGCATCTAAGCCCACATGTTCGTCTTTTTCTAATCCAAACTGCAATGACTCAGTGATACTAACGTAGCAATCAGACCTCAAAAAGCTCCCCTGCTCTGTTTCATATCTGTTTGTCTCTTTTAGAACAAACACTGTGTCTTCCTCACCACCCATGACTCCTATTTCTTCATCTGATTGTTGGTGATGCAGCTCTAGTACTGTCTCCACATCTACTAATTCCACATTAAAAGCATCCTCCAGCTCATAGGGGACATCTGAAATGCCCCCTTCCTCCATATGGGCTTTTACAAGTTTAATAGCAGCTTCATTTTCACCCTCAGAGCATAAAAACTCAGCCTGGTCAATATCGAAACTTTCTGATTCACTACAGAGTGTCTCAGAGTTGTTGTGTTGTATTATCTGATGGCAAGATCTCAGTTCAGACTCAGGGTCAAGCATGCTGGATAGTGAGCCAATGCTGCTGCTGTTCACAGAACATAATGTGGGAGAGACTGACATCCCTAGAGAGGCTGGAACATCAAAGCCTTCACTAACAGCATCTTCATCATCAATTTGTAAACCATCTCCACAAATTCTTCCCTCGTATTCACTGGGTTTTGTCCAACTTATGCTACTTTGAAACATGGTTTCCTCCTCAACAACAGGCTCTGTGGTATCCATGTCAATGCCATTACCTAAAGCCTTGTCGTTTGCATGTGGTAATTCATCAAAGGTAATTCTTCCATTGTCAGAGGAAACAAAATTTTGGGGCTCAAATGTGTTTTGTGTGTTGTCATCAAAGCTAATTCTTCCATTGCCAGAGGAAACATGATTATGAGGCTCAAATGTGTTTTGTGTGTTTTCATCAAAGCTAATTCTTCCACTGACTGTGGAGACAAAATCAAGAGGATCAACATCACGTTCTGTGTTTTTCATTAACTCCTCTGTTTCCTCATCTATGTGCAGCGATATCTCTAAATCTGCCTTTTCTGGAAGATTATTTAAAGTCAGACAGGTCAAATTTTGGTCATTGTTTTGAGAAATAATCTGGTCTTCAAGAAAAGCTTGAGCCATTTTAGTTAACTGACTATCGAGTATCAGAACCCTCTGTGCTGACTGCGGGTCGATGTAACTGTTCATCATCAAGTATGAGATGAATAACTGCTTTGCCTCTTCGAGAGAGGGGACATTCATCTCTGACCCATCTGCAGCCTGGTGCCACCCATCAACTGTGAGTTTTTTATATATAAGCCAGGATGAGAACTTTTCATTGAGGTGATCAACATCTGGAAACACATCAGGAATTTCTATAGACCTTAAAACCTCTGCTGTGTAACTGTCAATCAAACCATTTTGAACAGCAGAGTTTATATCTATTACCTCTGAGTTTTCTGGAATGTAAAAAGCTGCTATTTTACTCCGATTGCTGAACAGTCTGCTGGTGAATTCATTGGTGGGGCTTTGCTGATCATATTGGAAGGAGGTGGACACAGTTTGGGTTTCCCCAGAGTGAGGCAACACAAGTCCCATGAACTGCTGCTGATTTCCCAGCACAATGAGCGTGCTGCTGGAGCTCATCAAATCACACTGGATGGATGCATCCACTTTCAGCCCATCATTATATGAGAGGTTCCCTGCACCCTCTGATACATTCTGACCTTCTGTGGGGTCCCCTACCTCCACCCACAGCTTTGACATTATCTCCCGATCCCCTAAATCATCATGAGGAGACCTCAGAGTGTTAATATTCCTCTCTGGTGTCAGTGATTTATCTCTGCTGAGACACTTTGATATCAGTGTATTAACCTCACTAGGTTCAACCTCATCAGGATTCATCATATCCTGAGAGGACTTTTGTCTCTGAAGAATATTTACATAGACAGAAGCAGGAATCAAACCACTCTGAAATGCCTCCTCTAGGTTCAGTGTGTCCCCTGTGTAGCCCACATTCACTCCATCACTTGCTTGATCGACCTCTATTATCTTAAGGATCAGATCTTCCCCACACATGGATCCTTCCCTAGCAGCTGCTATGTCAGACAGCGACACAGAAGAGACTTGTGAGCTTTGTATGCACTTGTTTGCCTCATTCAACTTTGGCATGTGGTTTAGTGTGCTTTTATACATGGGGTCTTGTTTGAGAGCATCATCCCAGTCCACACAGACATGGGGCTCACACTGAGAGAGGCTGGAGGTCGTGTGGCCCTCTGGAAGAGTGACCGAAGACATCTGATCAGCCAGGTTGCTCATAGTTCCAGTCACAGTCCAATCAGTGGTTTTAAAATCCTGCAGAAAATGAAAGCATAACAAGTTACTAAACTGCCTTTTGATTCCAAAAATTGTATTTTTTATGTCAAATTTGCAATTAAAATATTCGAAAGCAAGACAAAATCTATACTCACCACCACACAAACATGGGCATGTTATAACATCATGTGCACAAAAGGCAAGACTGCAACAGGTTTTGCAACAGGAGAGTGACGGACAACACATGAATACAAGCTATCATGCACCTGGGGACGCAGTATCCAGCCTCTTGCAAAAAGAGTGTAGTTAGTCACATTGCATACTGTAAGGTTACACATCATATCTGTTATCCTACTGAACTCTAAAAGAGCTCAAGCACATTGATAATGGTGGAATATCAGACCAAAGCTGGGTGCAGTTAAGCATGTTTACAGCATACTCAGGTTCTTTGGGCTTCAATCTCATTTTCTGTCCCTAATAATTCAGTGTAAGAAAACGACATGAGAGATGCAAGAGAAAACTGCTCACATTGTACCAGGGAGAAGAGGAAACTGGTTAGGCATGCAACTGAACATCAGGTGGCGCTGTTTTCTAACACATTATAAGGCACAAGTGCAGTACAGTCAGTCAAACACAGCTTTGTATCCAACCTCTTCTGCAGAGGTTGTCTGATCTGAACACTGCTGGGAGAGTTCGCTGTAGGCCTGACTCAGCGCCTTCAGCTGCTCCTGGGCTTTCTGTCGCTCCTCTTCTGTCATTCTGTAAAACAAAATGTAAAAGAATGCAGATCAGAGTTTAAACAGAGGAAAAAGTCTTTCACATGTTGGACACAGTAGCGTGACTTACTTATCGCTGTGTTTGTTCAGCATCATTTGAGTGGCCCTCTGTGCTTCTGCGATCTGTTCTTTCTTAGTGACCATTTCCTCGACTGACACCTGGAACATCAAACAGTGACAGTGAATATTATTTTACATGTGTCATAATGACTCTGCTTTGTGTGACTACTCTTTGAGTAGTTGTACAATGTTTTAGTCACCAGTATGAATACACAAAACAGGGACACAAAGCTCACACACACACACAGGGGCATTATTTTTGACTTATTTATATAAAATGTGTAAAACATATCATATGAATCATATCATACTGTATGCTCTGTTATAACTGGACAAAATAGAAAACCCTACACAAAATAATGCAATCCAATACAACTATGCAATAAAAATCTGACAAATTATATATTTTTTGTTCAGTAAGTGTTCAAAATGACTTGATTCAACTCTATGATCCTTTTTAAGGGCCATAATTTGTGGTATTGTTACATTTGAGAAAACTTTGCCTAGATACTTTTTTGCTCCTTGTCCTTGTCATAAAGGGACAGAATATTAGAAATACTTTCAGTGTGGCCAGAAAACACAATCAGAGAGATGGCTTCATAATTTGACAAAATAAAATAGGAATTCCAAAGCTGCCATTATTACACTTAAATTACTGAATTAGAATATTATTGTGTGCACTATAGATAAAATCACTTATATTACTACTTTTTATTTGTGACATGAATTTAAAAAATGACTTAACTGATTACATATTATGAGTGAATGGAGAAAATTCGGTTGTATTTCTACATCACACTGATCTTAATCCAGTCACCTCGATATAAACAGTAAAATGTTGAATACATCTGAACTGTTGGCAAGTGACCATAGTACAAGTACAATGATAATCTTCACTCCTTTAATGTGTTAATTTATAATTTTTTTCTATTCTAGTACAGAGGATTGATTACAATATTTCCCTCAGGATCACCAATCTGCTTCTGAGGTTCTCATTCAATCACAATTAGTTACATATTATAATATACTACATATGTTACAATTACTTCAAATGTCATGCAAATTTAAAATGAATAATGTCAGCTTTGGGTCATATGCATAGTAAACTGCATGTCACTTTAGGCACACAGGGAAAAATGTGAAATATGTTTTAATATTTCAAAACATGTGGGACCAATTATGATTTATTGATCTGACATATGAGTGCTTGTGCAACTTAGACATTTATTGTGAATTAGTTGGAGGTGATTGAAATATTACAACACATAAGGAAATACATAATATTAACCATGTCTTTGTAAGCTAAGTATAGTAATTACAACCACTGCCTGAAGTGAATGGACTGAATGAATCAGAAATTGGACAGTGTGTTTTTATTAGAAATCATACGCTATGACAGCAGAGGCCTGTGATATCATTTTGATTAGAAAAATACTCTCAACCATTAAACCAAAGTATTATCTCGTGTACAAACAGTCTGTGGCCGCGTGTTAAAAAAAATGGTATATACCAAAAACATACACATCCTTTACCTGGGGCTTATTAGAAGCATCTGTGTTGGCATTACTATCTTTCAGAGCATTCCCATCATTGCTCACGGTCTGTTTCACATTGGACATCCAGTGCAACAGTTTGCTAACTTTATCACCATGTTCTCTCTTCTCCTCATCAACAGATCTCTAGAATTAAAACAGATGGATTGTTGACAAGATTGTAAAATTGTCTGAAAAAACAATAAACACTCAAGATCAGAGCGAGGGAGAGGAACTGTCAGAATACATTCAAAATCAGGGTAACATCACCAAAACTCAAGAATCATTATTAGTTGCATCAACCACAGTACAAAAATATGTGTGAACCAAAAAAAGAAACAGTTAATGTGACAGCCAAACAAAACCAAAGGAATTTCTATTTGCAGGTTTTGCTTTCATGCTATGGTTACTCATGTATATACAAATGTTTATTTATATGCCCAAACATAGTGAAATGTTGATTTGGCTCCAAAACCATGAATTTTTGCAGCCTCCAGTAACCTTAATCCAGTGTGGCAGTCGTACACGCTTCTTTCGAGTGCCTCTCTGAACGTGATTCTTCTCTTGGTCTTTGGACAGGTGAGGCTTTTGGTCTGGAACTTCTCATCTTTGAGTAGAGCAGCGTTAACTTTGTCAACAAGGCCGCTCTGAATGACTTCTTCAAGCGAGATTCTATCATGAGTGTCAGGATTTATTAAACCTCCGGTCAGAAGCTGGAATTCAATACAGCGAAAACCAGCTTCCTTTGGGAAGAGATTTTCCTGAACGGCCTGGGGAATGGACAAAGTCTTTGCAGTTTTGGGGTGAGTAATGCCATTAAATGCCTGCTCAAACTGTTGGAGCTGCTGATTCAGAGTCTCATCTAAAAGTCCTCTTTTGAGAGCCTCGGGGAGACTAACTTTCTCCCCAGAGGAGGGGTTACAAATACCTCCGGTGCAGGCCTGAGCCTCTAACAGTCTCAAAGCAGTAGCTCTATCAGTGAAGCCCTGTTGAAAACCCTGAAGAACCGAGAGCCTCTTCTTCTGAGCAATGTCCCAGAAACCAGCAATGGGGCTGTTAACATCTTCCACAACAACCATCCTGGAAAATATGATATCCACAATCTCATAGATACTGAGAAGACCGCTGCGATAGTTTTCAAGCTCGGACAATTCAAGAAACCTCTGACTTAGAGCGGACTCGAGGCAAAGTTGTCGGCCACTTTTGACATCAGTGATGACATGAAGTTGGGTTCCACTTTTGTCCACTGTGGACTTTTCCTGCCAGTCACTTTCCTGCTGTGACAGAAACAGATATGTCTTCCTGTCAATGTGTTTTCCCTTGAATGCTTCATACGCTGACATTTCGGTGCCACAGCTGCTGTTGACAACTGACACTCTATGAGAACTCGTAGGAGATGTGCTTGTTATGTGTCTCTCACCGAATGGGAAGAGGAACACACCACCGTCGATGTCGTACAAACACGTCTTCAGTATTTCAGAGTAGTATGCTTTCTGTCCAGTGTCAGGGTTGTGGAAACCTTTGGGGTTACTGACTGGATCGTACAGACTCTGTAGAGTGTCTTTGTTCAAAAGACCCTGTTCAACAGCAAGACCAGCTGGCACCCTGACACCATTCTCTGGGTTTGTCACGCCCCCAGTAGAAACTTGGACTTCAAGGATCCTCTTGCCTTTGTATCTATCGAGAACCCTGTCCTCTATTGCCTGAAACACAGACAGCTGTTTGCCCTTATGGATGTAGCCCCTAATGGCTTTCTCAGCCTCCATCAGTTTATCTTTCAGGCTTGCATCTATGATTCCTCTCTCCAGAGCCTCAGTAACGGAGTGTGTTTGTCCCGTGGTCAGATCTGTAAGAGTTCCTGTTGTAGCCTGAGCCTCGAGAAACTCGACTGCATACGTCTTTGCTAGGAAGCCCTTTTCAGCTGCCTCTAGAAAGGAAATCTTTTTCTTGCTGGACTCCACATAAACTCCAGCAATAGTGGTTGGTTTGCCGATGTACTGAGCAAGTGATGCTTGCACCTGTTCCACTGTGATGAGGCCCATCTCCAACTTACGCAAAACTTCTTCATCCAAGAGCCTAAACCTGATCAAGTATTGAATATCTGTAGTCCCTTTGAGTTCTGGGAGCTTTTGGGAAGTTGAATATGTCACACTCAATTTTCCATCACGGTCTGTTGTACTCTTCTCGGATGTGTTTATAGTTTCACAGATTTCTGTGATTTGATACCTTCTTGTCTTACTGATGTTAGTTTCACTGGGTTTCAGCTGGTCTGTTTGTCCACACAGAGCCATGTATCCATGAGCTGTCACACTGCCGGGCAAATCAGACTTAACATAGCTCTGGTAAGTCACATTTTGGACGTCTTTTTGTACGATGGTGGGAGTTTGATGAGAAGAGTTATTCAATGTTTTCTTTGTTGGTGAATCGTGTTGAAGACTTTGGCTGTGAAGGATTTCTATTTTGTCTTGTTTGACTTGTTTAATTGCTTCAAGAATGTTTTCTTTCTCCATTGTTGCCATCTGTAGATGTGACATTGGGAGAACTTGTAAGTTATGAAAGACTCCAATTCACTGTTGCAGCTACAATTTCTAAATAGATATAATAAATAGCTATAAACAATTATAATGTATTACATTTAAATACACTGTATCTGTTAATAAATATAATACTATACAGCAGTAATGCTGAAATAACTTCATCCATACCTCTGAGGAATCTTTCATTTTGAGAACTTTGTCCTCCATGTTGTGTTTTGCAGCTTCATTTGAGGATGCCGTTTTCTGCATCATGGTAACGTCTGTCTTCGACAAATCAGCCTTGTTCTCTTTCACATACTGATGACTGGTTTCAGAAACTTTCACTTCGAGTCTCAAAAGCTTCTCCTGAAGACTTTGAACCTGCCTGATGTATGATTCTACTTGTTCCCGAAGAGATCTTGCTTCACTTTCTTTCAGAGTCAGCTTCCTTTCACTATCTGACAACAGCTTTTCGAACTTTGTTGACTCCTTCGTTTGTTCATTGCAACTGCTCTGTAAAGCACTGATTTTTGAGATGAGTTTGATTTTATCTTCCTCAAGTTGGGCGACTTCTGATTTTGCTTCTGACAAGTCTTGCACAAGCTTCGTTCTCTCTTGCTGCAGTTTGTCCATTTTGATCTGCAGTTGCAGCTGTTGTTCCATTTGCAGCCTGGACTCCACTGTGGTTTGATGGACTGTTTTAATCTGTTTCACATCTTGTTTGAAATACTTGTTAAACATCTCTGCTAGATCTGCACTGTGTGACTGCTGGCTGGATTTCTGGCTTGTATTTGTGATTTCAGACTGCAGTAGAATGAGTTTTTTCTCTATTTCTGTCTGCACTAGCACAAGCTGCCTCTCATAGCCGTCTTTCTGAAGTTCCAGTTTGCTCTTTAATTCCTCCAGCATTTTCTTGCACTTCTCCAGTTGTTCTTCCATCTGCTGGGATTTCAGCTGAAGAACTGAGTTTTCTCTTTGCTTTTGCTCTGCTTCTGTTTGGGCACGTAGCAACCTATCTTTCACTACTCTGATTTCAGATCCCAGCGTGATGATTTTCTCAAGTGCCTCAGCTTTCTCTCTCTTCAGGATCGCCTTCTCTTGTTGTAGATTTGATTGGGATTTGTCAGAACTAAACATCACGTCTTTCATAGATGCTTTATTTCTCTGAAGCTCAGTCTCTAACTGCATTATTTTGGATTCTTTGAAATGTTTTTCTTTGGTTTCTTTACTCAATTCATCTTTAGTTCTTTGTAAAGAAGAGTTTAGCTCTGAAAGTTTCATATTTAAGTTCTCTACTTTCCTTTCTGTTGCTCTCTTGTCGTTCTGAAGAGTGTAGATTTCCTGCTTTAGGTTTTCTGTGATCTTCTCTGAGCAACTAGTTAACCCTTTAATACTGTGCTTCTTTTGGAAAAGTTCGTCCTCTAACACCTTGGCTTTACTGAGATGTTTTTGATTCTCAGAAGATTCCCTTTGCAGCTCTGCATTTTTCTGATTCAGTGTCGCTTTCAAATCACTGATTTCAACCTGTTGCATTTGGAGCTTTTGATTCGCTACATTTTTCTCGGCAAACACTGACTTCAGCTCTAATTTCAGAGTTGTCATTTCTGTCACATAATTGGTAATATTGGAATTGAGGGTTTTGATTTTCTGCTGCAGTTCGGCTGTTTTCTTTACCTCCTCACTGTACTCCTGCAGTTGAATCTGAAGATCATGGGAGGTCTGCGATTTCTTATTTAGCTCCTCCTCAATAATTCGGACCTGTGATTTGCTGCTCTCTACCTGAGACTTGTAGATTTTAATCTGCTGATCCTTGCTGTTGATTTCCATTGTCACCTGATCAAGTTTAGCTCTCACATTCTTCAGATTCTCCTCCATCTCCATATTTATCTGCTTTAACTCATCTATTTTTTTCTGCAGTTGTGAAACAACTAAATCACTCTTCTGAAGTTCTGCTTCAAGGTTTTTACATTTGTGCTGCATTGACTGCTCAGATCTTTTTATGAACATGTTTTCTTCTGTGGCTGTATGCAGCTGCTGTTTCCAGCTTTCTATCTCTCTCTTTAAAGACTTGATCTTTTGTTCAGTAACTGATCTTTCTTTTTCTAATGTCTCTGTTTGGACCTGAAGACCTCTAATGTCGCTGTCAGATGAGACATTTATTCTGGCCAGCTCACTGCATTTCAACTTCAGCTGATCTATTACGGCCTGTTTGGACGTCATCTCTTCCTCTAAACTGTTAATCTTGTAACTATTTTCCTGCTCAATGGAGCTTCTCTTTTGCAGCTCTCCTTGGGTGATCTTTAGTTTTTCTTTAAGGCCTTCAACTTCAGTGCTTTGGAAGAAAGAGGTTTGTTCCAATGAGGATTTTGCTCTTTGGAGCGATCTGATTTCTTCTTGAAGGTCATTGATGGACTTCTTCATGTTCTGTATCTCTTGCTGGAGATCCTCAGATTTCTGCCTCATGTGGACCCTTTCAGTTTCCATGTCCATCTGAAGTTTCTTCAGTCTGTTGTTGCTGTCATCCAGAAGCTTTTTGTAACTCTGTGCTTTCTCCTCAGCCATTTCAACTTTTTTCTGGACCAGGACTAGCTCCTCTAGTTTCTGCTGCAGGACATCCATCATCATGTTGTCTTCAGATGACTCACTGGCAACTCCTTCCTGGCTGTCAGACACTAAAGGCTGCTGAGCCAGATCATTCTTTTTAGCCTGGATTTGACTTTCTAGCTTCTCCTCGGTTGCACCGTCAACTTCCTCAACATTTATTTTTTTTAGTTTGGGACTCTGTGTCTTAAGAACTTGCTCATCATTGGTTTTCTTCAACAGGTCCTCCAGTTTCTTCTGAGTGGAAGACCAATTGGCCTCTGACTGCTCAATTAACAGCTTTGCCTGCTTTAATTCCTGCTCACTTGCAGCTTTGTCTTTAACTGCTATCTCTAACTTAGTGCGATACTGGTTAACGTCATGCTCAAGCTGTGATTTCTCAAAGTTTAGATCCTCAATCGTCTTCTGTTGCGTTTCTATTTCACCTTCCAACTTTTCCAACTGCGTTTGTCTTTCGGTGAGCAAAGCCTCCTGTTCCTGGACCCGCTGCTTAAGTTCACTAATCTCTACTTCTCCTGTAGCTTTTTGGAGCTCCATGCTCTCTGTCCATTTTGCATTCTCTGCCCTTTCAAAAGCTTTTCTGTTCTATAATGCAAAAAAGAATAAGTCATTCGATGTTTCACATTTAATTAGAAATAGTAAAAATGATGCAGTCTCTCCAGGACTTTGCAATTTCAGCAATGCATATTTTTTTGTAAAAGGGTAAAAAAGTAATATTGTGAAAGGTTTGACATTGTAAACATCACATCTAACAACAGTATATTAGATTTTTTAAATTAATTTGTTACACTGCTTTTGATTTTTAGCAAATAAGTTTGAAAATATGTCAGTCAATACACAAACTCCTGGAGAGGTGTTTTTTTTGTTTTTTTTTTACCACTGAGTTAGGCTAAAGAATAAAAAAGCCATCTCCTCCCAGCAAGTCACCATCACCAGCAGAGCATTACCGTACTTGCAGACATGCAATGCTTTTCTGCATTTTCTTTGCTTCATTTGCACAATGAAGCAAATTATCTCCACTCATGACGTATATCACCAGAGAAGTGATCCTTGGAGGCAGGCAAGAAGTCCAGGTGGGTAAGGTGTGAAATACTGTAGGCATTTTAACGATTTTACAAGGTAGTAAAACATGTCGATGCAAAAGAGAAGCCCTAGGGACCATGCAAATGTTTAAAGGCAAAGGTAAACTGGCTTCATATCCTGAGGACCCAAATAGCCCCAAAACCTGTAAATGAGTTGCATAAAACACTTTAAATAGAGAAAGCCAGGAAATATATGAAAATTATGAACAGCTCACCTCTTCGTCTTCAGTTCTCTTCAGCGTTTCACTGGCAAACTTCACATACTGTGTCATTAGAGTCACCAGAGCAGTGTAGCGGGTTCGGAGATCCATAAACTGTATAAAATCAAACAAACATAACCAAGTATGTCATTGAGCAGGTATTATTCATACACAACTAATATTCTCTGCAAGTGAAATTAAAATGTAGTTTTACCTCCTGCTGAATGGCATCAGAAGAGCTCTGCATCCTCCGTTTCTTCAGAGGAGATTTGTGTTGGGAGTCAACCATCGCTCTGAATGTCATCAGCTGAAGTTCATAATCCTAAAACAGAATTTATTATGTGCCAGGTTGTCAAAAGTAAAATTATTTTTAGTTTAGATAATTTCCTAGTCCACCACCAACAAACAGCTTATTATAAATCAGAAAAAAACTTGAGAAATGGTTGGAATATTCACACAGATATCCCGCAATATTCCGTCTTATTATATACATATCGAATGCAAAAACTAAAAGTGGCTTGAAAACAAGTTAAAATAAATCACTTTACCTTGATGGCAGATGAGTAATGCTCCGAGTACTTCTGACACTCATCAATTCTGCTCTGTTTTTGTTCAATTTCAGCAACAAGAACCTGAAAAAGTCATATTATAAATACATATTTTTATAAACAATATACAGTATGTCTTTATTTTAGTGTAATGAAGTTCAGTCTTTTCCTACCTTCTGTTTGTTTAACAGCTCAGCAAGCGCCTTGCTATCTTCAGGTTTGTTTTCTTGGGCCTTCAGCTGTGCTGCCTCCATTTCTCTCACCCATTCATCAAGACTGCTATAGGAGTCTCTGTAGTGTTTCAGGGATTTGCTGATACCGTCCAGGTCCCGAAGCCTGAAATTAATAGTATAACCTCAATGAGAAATATGTACACATACTGTATAATGTTTGCATACAGCTGTAGTCATTGGTTTAATGCAAAAAAAAACAACAAAAAAACTAACCTGCTATCAATCTGGGAGTGAATGTTCTGCCATCTCTCACTCAGCTGATCTGCCTTCTCCTTGTGCCAGTCGAGATCAAAGTCGCGTTCATTGTGGGCCTTAAACATGCGATCACTGATGACACGTGCTTTCTGCAGCTCATCCTCCATGTCGTGGAACACCTCCTGCCTCTCATCGATCTCTGTCCGCCATTGCTATGATCAGACGGTGGGATGATTAATTCAATGTAATAAAAACATTGGCAATGGTGGTCAAATATTGTATCCAAAAAGTGTATTACCTTCAGTGTAGAAATGACATTTTCGATGGATTTGACATCAGAGTTCATAGCATCTTCCTCATAGAGCTTGGATTCGTAGACCTTAACCAGAGCCTCTGCACTCTGGCTGTGCTTCACCACTAAACTCACAGTTTTTAGCCTGTAAAAAAAGATGAAAACACCCCTTCAGTTCTAATAGTTTTAGTATTACCATTATTTATCTAAATAATTTCATGACAATGAAGGGGGATTCTTACTTATCCATATAAATGGAAGACATGGAATAGACTTGGCTCATGCTCTGGATGAGGACGGTGAGTTCAGAGGAAAGCGTTGGTACAGATGGAGAACCTGTAGCCTGTCTGAGGAACAGCTCACACTTCTCCTTCATGACATCCAGATCTTCCTTCAACTTATTCAGCTCTGCTGTCTTCTTCTGCAAATATACATGAAGAAAATCATGATTAAAAGAACAACACATGTTAAGTTTGTGAATATGTAAAGTGACTGTTGTTTCCCAGATGTGTACCTCATGCTCTGTGATGCGCTGCAGACTCTGCTCAAGGTCGTCTCTTTCCAGTGGCGTCCGGATTTGCCTGATCAGGTGTTCTTCATGGGCCTCCAGATGCATGCGGAAGTTGCGTATTTCTGAGATGTAATGATTGTACACCGACTCCTCGTGTTCCTCTGTTTACCAGGGAAAAAATAAATATAAGTAAAGGATGCATAAAATGTGTTTCAAACTGTAACGTGACAGTTTTGTTGTTGTTGTTTTGTTTTTGTTTTTGTTTTTTAAACAGCTAATGTAAAAGTTTGCTTTTAATTTTAAAATCACAATTATTTGATAGGTAGTACAAGTATCTGAGAAAACTATGTAAATTTTAATCTCTTGTGTCGTTCAAACTGATAGTGACAAGTACACCTCTAGGGCTCTAGGGGGCATCATTACCACATTGTAAGTAAGACCTGTTGCATAGCACTTTATATACTGCTATGGTGAAGATATAGAGAAATATATGAAATGATTTTGATAAAATGAGGACCTATTTAAGAAAAGGGAAGGATGTCAATCACTGTGCCTACACCTATATGTGCACATGTTTTCCACAGACCTATGCAACATCCCAACAAATCTTGTGTATTATTTTCTCCAAATATTCAATTTAAAACTCCTAATGGCAAATTAAATGTGGAGATGGATTCTAATCCAATACACGTTTTGTCACATGTGAAAAACAAAATGTCTGTAACAGTCTTCTAGCTATCTGTTCTATGTGTGAGAAAAATCTGTTTGTACACAGCCCTGGCTTTGCAAATGGCAAACAAAGTGGCTCGGACCAATCTGGACAACACTATTCTAGTATGTCCCGTGCACATTAGTGCTTGTTTACCGGATAGAAGGGACATGGAGTGAAAGGGAACAGTGGCAGCGAGAGGTACTGTCAATCTGACACATGCAAACTATTCAAATATGCTAACTAGCTAAATCAACAACCTGTAAGAACATACCAATATTTTCCTGTACTTTTACAGTACTTTACATTCTTAGCAAAGCCAACCATGTCTTAAGAGACTGTACGTAATTAGTAAAAAAAACAACATAATTCCAAAAGGCATTAACTTAAGGCTTTAAAGGATTTAAGAGCCATGTGTTTCCCTTGCAGTGTTGTTCAATGTATAGCAGTAGGTCCTAGCTGGGAAGGAGGGGAGGGGACTTTGAGCCTTGCCTCTCTCTGCAGATCGCAGCAGTTCCTGGTAGTACTCTTTGCAGGCCGCCACGTCCCTCTCCAGCTGTGCACAGTCTGCCACTGTGAATATCTCAGACTCCTCGCTGTCTTCCAGGAACTCGTCAAAGTGGGACTGCAGGTTGCTCAAGACCTGCTGATGCTCACCCGGCAACATGGTCTTTATCTGCAGCGAGATAAAAGTGGAAATAAGACAAACAGACTTCTAGCAGCTTTCTTAGAAGGATAATTAAAGCGGAGTCTGAATATCACATATGATCCATCAGTGAGTGTGGAAAAGTGTGACTGAGTTAATTCTTCAAAGAAAGTCAAACTTACTGAGGCCACATTCCAGTTGCGGATGGCTCGTATATCAGCCATGAGATAATGCCAAGACACCACACTCTTCATGTTGATGTGGGAGTGGTGCCACAGTGCCAGGACATTCTGGTATAACTGCTCAGTTCTGCAGGAAAAGCAAAGGGTGTTAATAAAGTATCCCAACAACATCTGGTTAACAGGGAAAGTTATTTTATGGCATTTGAACTCAAGCATTGACTTTAATCTTACTTGAAATTAATCATAGCATCTTATCAGCTCACCTTGTAGCCATATCAACAGCCTCTTTGTTGGGTGGAGGCACAGTGAAGCAAACAGAGGGCACCATGGCCTCATTCCCTGCTGGGTTGATGACTTTCCACTTCGCCCGGTGAGAGTTATTGGCCAGTACGCACTCATCATCTTTATAAATGGTAATCTGGAAGAGTTGTGACACAGGAACATCACAGAATTACTATAAACATTTGACATAAACTGAGATGAAATGTGGTATGTGATGGCACAAACAACAATACCTCTATCTGGCGATAATCGCATATCGCTTTGACAGGGATGGAGGATCGCACAGGACTTTCAGGGTTCCTGGGTCTGAGCTGCACGATGTTTTTGGCTCGGCCCACTAACCCAGCAACAGTGCTGCGATACTGAAGAAGCTGCTCCTTCTCATCCTAAACACACACCAAAAAAAGTGTTTGTTTTTTCATTTTGATTTGCAACTACTCCCCCTCATGAACACACACTTTGCATCTTTCTGTTACTGTACCATGGACTCCTGAATGAGATCCTCCAGTCTGTGTAGGCTGCTTGTCCGATCGCAGCTGTATTTTCTGTGTATGGAATCCTGCAGGTTCTTAAGGTAGTCCATGGACTCTTTGGCATCACTGAAAAACTGCACAGGGGAAAAGAATATGAAATTAGATGCGACAAACAAATCAATGTCACCATATTTACTGAAATAGTCAAACTCACCTCAAAATAAACTGCATTCTCCTTGAGATGCTGTTCTACACATGAGCAGAGCTGTAAAATCCAGCTCCACTGTGTCTGCATTGCAGCTCTGTATGCCTAGAAGAAAAAACACACAGAAGTAAGACACACAACATCCAGGTGTGATAGCTAGAAACTTACAAGCTGAAACAGGACTTTAAAATCTTTTCATCACTGTTGGAGCTGTGTGTGAGACGGAGACAATACAGGTAATGTGAAATTTGGAATCTAATTGTCATTCGGACCGCAGAGCTGAGCATCAAAGGAAAAACACTCGGGGCTTACTTCTATTGTTAGCCTGGCTGGGTGGTTCTTGAGCATTAGGCGCTCTGCCTTGTCCTGCACAGACTTGATGGCTTCCTCTTTTTCATCCAGCTCCCTCATCAGGTCCTGTATAAAGACATTAAGCTGAGTATCACTGGCATCCAGCCGTGGCATAGAACCAGCGACTCCATCATCTCACACACTCCCATATCACGTTTCACAGTGCTGAGTATGAAGTTAGTCCTTTAAGTCACGAATGATGTGCAAATCCTCTCACTGATTTGTTGTTTCCTTAAATAAATGCACCTGCAACATTGTCAAAACTATACAACCAAAATAACAGTAAGTAAGAATCCCTTGTTATTCATTCTACATAGAAAATTATACAAATTAAATTACTGTTAATTAGGATTATTTCAAGAAACAACAACAACAAAAAAACTTACTGCATGGTAGTCTCTTTTCTTGGAGATGTGGCTGTTGCGATCGCTCCAGTCAAATGCAACCTCCTCCTCCTCTTTCTCGTTCAGCCAGATGAGCTCTTGAGTTGCCTGAGACACAAAGTCATGCAGACTTTCCAGGTAGCTTTGCCGATCTCTAGAACAGCTCTGAAAGAAGCAAGCACTTATAAAGTCAGACTACAACGAGCACATGATTAATTTGTAGCAGCACAAATTTGAAATTAGGACTGTTGAGATCAACAAATGACTTACCAATAGTCTGTCATACTGTTTTTCCAGTTTGTTCAGTTTGTCTGAATAACTGAGCTTCAGGGGTATGGTCAACTGAATCTTGGAAAAGAAAAGGATAATCTATTATTTTTTTTAATGTCCTCTGTAGAAGCTATAATTTAATTTAGCAAGCTAAGTTAGGATAACATTTAGGCCATAAAATCCAATTATGTAGGATTGTTGACATTTCCACTAAGGCTACAATCAAGACAGAGAAACACTAAACCAAACTTACTTCACTCAGTTTGGCATCTTTAAGACTCATTTGAAATTCTTCAATGGCTCTATGTACACTTTTGTGGTTCTCTAAATGCGTTTCCACACTTGGCAAATCAGATCCCCACTCTGAACGATCGAGCTGCAACTTTAAAACAGAAAAAAATGCAAATCTTCAATATAAAGTATTTACAATTAAAGGTACAGCATATAGCAATAATAAAAACTGATGGTGACTGCTCACCTGCATTTCCTCCACCCAGTTCAGGAGGTCCTGGACATATTTCATGTTGACCTCCTCCTCCGTCATGTTGGGGTCTGCCAGCGAGGACTTCAATAAGGGCTTCCTGATCTGCATGTGTTTCAAATGTCTGAGGCTACTTGGGTCCATGCCGCTGCCATCACCACCTCCCATGTAGCTCTGGACTGAGGCAGGCTGCAGACCGGGGGTCAAGGCAGGGGTCAAGGATGGGGTCAGGCACGGTGTAAGGCTAGAGGTGAATGTGGACCCAGGGGTACCTAAGCCCCCTGGGGTGAGTGCAGGAGTAAGGGCTGGTGTCAGGCTTGTGTTAATGTTCTGTGAGAAGCCAGAGTTCAGGCTTTGCGTGATGCCTGAGATCATCATTTTGGTTTGTTCTGTTGTCAGGGTCCGGCCTTGGCTGTACACAGAGGAACACTCGGATCTCAGGGTCAGAAGATCATCCCGGAGTTTTGAAACCCTGAATAGAAGATATGAGATATGTTAACATGTGAGAAAATTCAGTGTGGTATTGCTGCAAGAGGATCCACTTTGTACCTTTGGACAAGTTGATCTGCAAATGGAAATTTCCCATCCAGAAGAATTTGGATGTCCACTACTTGTTGTCTGAGGATGTTCTCACACTCTAACAGGTAGCCAGCAATCTCAGCTTCATTTATAAACTGAATGCCAGACTCAAGACGTTTTGCATCCTTAGAAGAGAAAAAAAAACTCAATAAAATGATGTACACTCAGAACTATTTTATCCCCACATATATGAAGTCAAAACAAGCTTGCACAAAACTTACAGACTGTAGGGACGTCCTTGCCAGTGCCAGCTTGTCTTCACCATTAACACAGTCCCGCTGGACCCTGTTGGCAATCTGCTGCAGCATCTCGAGCCTATGAAACAAGTTGTATTATATGTTATCACTGTAATAAAATCCACAAAGCGTCACAGAAGCCAAGCCTGTACACTGTAACCTCACCTGGATCCATAGGCAAGGTTGTTATTGAGAAAGACCGAGCTGTTAATTTGCAAAGGTTCATTGATGACAGTGTCACCGGAGCCGCAGCTGGTGAAGCTACTGTTGCTAATAGACGAGATCTCACTCAAATATGCCATCTTACTTTAACATGGTAAACAACTATCACTATTTTCAGCCACTCAAAAAATCACTGTTTCTCCTCTCTGCCATTCCACTGAAAGGATCCCAGTCTCCATCTAAACTTAACAGCCTGACTGCAGGCGTCCGTAGCCCCAACTGAGGGAGCGACTTTCGACTCGCTCGTATTTATAGTGTCACAGAAAGGTGAGGAGCGTGGTAAAGAATCCCACCCTGAAATACTATGCTGCCTTTAGGGGATAAAAAATTAAACAGCAGGTTGAGACAGTACACCTTCATAAGAACTGAGGCCACGTACAGAAATGCCAAACTGCTGTAATTGCTGTTTCTTCCAGGTTTTACCACACCCAGCATTAATGCTCTAAGTATGTTGTGTTGATGGACCATGACGGCAGGAATGGAACTGTAAGCTTGCCTAAAAGTTCCAAAAGGTTACATTTGAGTTTCCATAGAAAAATAAGGTCGACACGGCAAACAAACAACGATGGAAGCAAAACATCAGATCGAGCTCAAACCTTTGGCTGAGTTTGCAGTGACTCTCGAATACATCAAAAATATGTTGGGGCATGCTTTGGCAGAATTTACTTAGAATTACAGTCTATTTAAAGTAACTAGATTCATGATTGTGTTCATGAACCGCAAACAGACAACTCAACATTATTTTTCATTCTTTGATCACACAAGATTTCTCTGTCTTGATGCTTCATCATCTGTTAAAGCGGAACACAACTCAATCTTATCTTATACAAACTGTGCACTTTGGCTGTAGTAAATCTGATAGAGAAATATTGTGTATGTCAGCTTATAAATAGTGTATGTCCATATAAAGCACACCATTTAGCTGCTCAGTGAGGGGATTTCTGCTTTAATAAAGCAAATCTCACACTGATATGCAGCACTGATCCTTAGTCTCTGGTTTCAGTAAAGACATTAACAGGCTTGCAATATGACACTGCAGCACTCCACCTACATCAACCGCAGAAAATATTATGTTGACTCATGCAGCATGTTTGCTTCCTTATCGCTACACTTTTCATCAAGAAATATAGCACATGAGGTGGATATTTTAGGATTTACATCCCTGTGTGTGGCCTCAAGCAGTCATGCATTTTGTCAAATCAAAGTCCAACCACAATAATGAATTGTGACTTGTGACTTCCCAGTAACCTGCAAGGTTATAAGTTTATAGAGTCCATAAATATTAGGCTTTACATAATGACAATATGATGGCCCAGGTCAGTGAAAGTATGAATAAGATTAGTGCCTCCACATACCTTTCCACCTCCGGCCTCAGGCTCTTCTCCCTTTCGAGCATGGCAACAATTAATTTACCCCATTCCTTCTCCACATCGTTCGGGTGATGACCCGGGGGTAACTGAATGCGTCCAAACTCAATCCACATCTGTCAGACACACCCCAAACACACACACGTGTTACTTCTGCAATTTGTAAGACTGCAAAATGTGTGATCAAAACAGCGTAGTATTCTGTTTTGCATGTTTGTTTGTTTTTGGATACCTCGAGCATTTTGTAGAGATTTTGGATTTTGGTTTTCTCGTTTTCTTTCACTGGGATTTCGTGTTCTTTAAACTGCAGATACTGTGTATAAAGTGCCTGTAAAAGAAAGCAGAGATTGCAGGTTTTAACATGTTTCTGCACAATCTCTAAGCATTACTGCCCTTATGTTTAAAAGACCTGCATGAATGCGTCTTCGCTTTTAGAAGCTATCGACTTCTCACAGCAAATGGATGCTGCTCCTCTCTCATATCCATTAATATCACTTTAAGTCTCCGTTTCAGCAGATATGTATTACAGTTAAGCTATCTGAAGCAGGCAGTTATCTTTCACCTTTCAGACAACATATGCAGGCTCTAAGCACAGTGTAAAATAACACACCTGGCGCTCAACTTAAGCAAGATTGAAGAAAAGCTATTAATAATGATGAAAATCCAAAAAAAATGAGGTTTATTTGTTACCTTGAGTTCCACGGGGTTGTTGGGGAATGATCTATCTGACATTATGGCCACGTTGTGTTTGATCCACTGGCTGAGGTATTTGATCATGTTCTGGTACTCCACCCATTTAATATCAACATCCTGCTCGGAGAAAAAGAATCATCAGCAACGAGGCACTTTTCAGCCATTTTGCTTGGATTGGGTGGAGTCACTTATGGACCTACGCCATTAACTTACATTAGCACTGACTCCATCAACACCATCGGGCACTTTGGGGAAGGCGTCGAACAGCGTGGAGACGTATGTGATGACAGATTTTTCATCAGGGGACTGAACGTCGACATCTGATGAGGAGAGTAAAAAACCGAAAGCTCGTAAACACATGAGCTGTACTCAGAGGAATTATTCCTCAAGGAAAAATCCAAGCATCCCTGCGTGTGATTTATGGTGTCAAGGTGGTTTAAGCATTTGCAGTGTTTTCAGAGTCAAAGCACACGTGACACTGTGTATGGAGCTCACCTTCTGGGTCGAGCAGTCTGGCCACCCCCAGCTGTTCAGCCACACAAAATGCCTGTTCTAAATTTGATCTGTTGGTCTGCGTTGACACATGGCTCATGTCCACCAGGTCAGGTCTGCAAAACATCGGGAAAGAGAAAGAAAAGGAGATGAGTAAAGCATGCATAAGATGTCAGGAAATTCTAAGAAGATGCAATACTGAAAAAGGCAAGGTGTGGGAGCGAAAGGAATGGAAATAAAATCAGAAACCAGCAGCATATTATTGCATCCAATTACATTGCAAATACTTTACTGCTATGCAAAACCCCCTGGCGTTCTGTGTGTGTTATAGTACCTGTATTTGTGTATGATGGCATTAAATAGCCTCCCATCCCTCCAGGAGGTTGTGAAGTTGTCGCATCGTACCCCTACGTAGCCCTCCGTTATCTGCTTGGACCAGAGCAGCAGTCTCTCCTTGGCTGTCATGTCCTCGGACTCCCCTGTTACATGGATCTCCGAGATCTATCACCAAGAGAAAACAGGGTTTCAAAATGCATTAAATCCACAATAATGGGAGCGTGGTTTGGAGACACAGAAAATCTAACCCATAAATTTGTGTTAAACCCATTAACTTCATATTTACAGATTTGACTGTTTTATAGCATAAGAAACAAGTTATGCAGAAGTGGTAGCAATAAGTGTTGGAACACTACTGTCTTGAATCAACACCTCAATGACGGAGAAAAGACTCAACATTTAAAGATCATATTTATCTTGTACAGAGAAGACCCTAAACATTAGCTAAGAACTCCGTATCTGGTTCATTAACAGCTCTGTGGATACATGGAAAAAGTCAGCAGCAGGTCAGCAATGTGTGATAGAGTTGTGTAATAATTTGCCCAATGGCTTTACAGCACACAATACAGCGTGAATATGACGTAAAACAAACAGTGACACTCAACAGGTTGAGATCCACAGTGTTGTTGGTGCACCAAGTTTAAAGCACATTTATAGCTTGCACAGGTAGAAGAAGTATTTAGATAATTTACTTAAGTAAAACTACTAATACCACACTGTGGAAAAAAAAAAAAAATAATTAACCCTCTGAACCCCAAGCAGCTTCTGGGCATTTTTTTTTACTAACTATGCACTCATTTTTTACTGCAATACAAAGACACACACCTCTATGGAAACAGCACAACCATGACTAGAGAACTTAAATATGGCTTTTGTACAGTATAACAACGTTAGAATGCCATAAATCATGAAATAAGAAAAAAAAATACTTTGTTGAAAAACCTGGACTCCGCAGGTTTTCCCAAGTGCCCACATGTGTTACCAACACCAAAAAGGTGACTTTACATACTATAGATATTTAGCTCATTATTTTTAATTTGTTTCCATACTTGTCTCCCATCTGCTCCAATACAGGCTGCAGTTTAGCCAAAAAGTCCCTGAATTGTGACACAAAGCCGCTGGTCACAACTTTGTCACTGATGGGTACTTCAGGGTCCGTTGGAAAGTTCAAAATCCAACAATTGTCTCTGTTTTTAAAGTTTTTGTCTCTGATAAATGATGTAATTTTTGTGGTTTTGTAAGACAGCTGGCGTTATTAACTCACCAACACTGTTTGGGGTTCAGAGGACTAAAGCATCAAAGGTAAATATTTGAATATTCTAATGTCAAATTTACTATTCGAATACCGCCGCAGTGAACGAATATCGAATATTCGATTATTGGGGTCCAGCCCTAGTGTACTGATGTCAGCATTTCTCAAGTTATGGCACTTCAAACATTGCTCCACAGATTGGCATAAATAAAACAACGCAAACATGGACATTACCCAACCCCTCTTTAAAATTTTTAACTCAAAAACTAACATTACCTATGACCCCAGATTTTACACATGGTCTATTCAATTAATATTCATCATTTTAAAAAAGAAGTCAGCATTATGGAAACACTACACTTTACACAGACAATTTCTGTATCACTAAAACATATCTATTCACAGAAAATTCCAATTAATCATACAGTTTAAACAAAACTCAGTCAGTCATTCTATCAATAATTCAATCAATCTATTTGTCTGGGAATCTGGTTTGTAGTCAGTAACAAAACTGTAAAAATGTCTAGCCAATCAACACACTTTAGCTCAGACAAGATTAGCAAAAGCACAACTCACAAAGTCTAGAAGAAAAAAGATAGAGGGAGAATCCCTCCAGAGACCAGTCTATCCAAATTCTATAACTTCCAAAGCATATAGAACTTTAGCAGGCCTACAGCCAAAGACACAAAATTGATTTAGTTCTTTTAAACAGTCCAGTTTGGACCCTAAAATGATGATCATGACTCCTGAACAAGAGATAAAGTGGACACGTCAGGCTACACTCAGCCTTCCTAAAAATGCACTTAATACAGATGTCAAAGAGCTGAACTTGAGTGCAGTAGTTTTACTGGACACTTTGACAAGACTGTGGTTTCTATAACACAATGCAAAAATAAAGGAGATTCAATAAGACAGCAATAAAGCAGAGTCATCATGGATCCACAATCATTGAAAACAAACTGAAGGAGTGATGCATTTAAGAACTAGAAAAGCACTCAGAGAGTGCAGACCTCCGCCAAGCAACTCATGTCCACCCATTATGGCTGGTTAGAATGACGAATAATAATATTAATAAAAAAGTAGCCCGGTTGTATAACGTGACGTGAATTTCTAGACCGCTGATTGGTCGGAGACAACTGTCACCGGTGAGCAGCTGTGTCTGTAGTGTGTAGTCCACATTACCGGCAGCTCAGAGCAAACTTTGAGAAACTACACTAATGTGCAAAACTTC
>OMNN01007279.1:32475-43882 GCA_900302755.1 Chromis chromis
CCTGAACAAGAGATAAAGTGGACACGTCAGGCTACACTCAGCCTTCCTAAAAATGCACTTAATACAGATGTCAAAGAGCTGAACTTGACTCAGTGCAGTAGTTTTACTGGACACTTTGACAAGACTGTGGTTTCTATAACACAATGCAAAGATAAAGGAGATTCAATAAGACAGCAATAAAGCAGAGTCATCATGGATCCACAATCATTGAAAACAAACTGAAGGAGTGATGCATTTCAGAATAAATACCATTAACTTTCACACATTTCAGCCTCTTAATAAACCACTGCAGCCACTATATTATCAAAAATAACATGTAAAAATACTTAAGATTAGGAATGAATACAATAAGACATGTTCTGAATGCACTTAACAAAACCAAGTCCTGCCACCAAACCAAAAATGACGCAAAGTACATATCTGAATCCCTGAAACACCTAAAAACATTTGAAACGCATATTCTGCCATTTAAGAAAAGGGAAAATGTCTTATTTTTCATTGATAAAACTCACATAAGTGACTATTGATGCAATGTAGTTGGTCAACTATCTACTGGACTTCAACAAAACAATCAACTCCACAAACTGCACATATGAGCAGCACACGTATTTTAACAGTAGTTTCAGATGATTATGCAAAATGCTTTATTACATAATCTTCTATAATGTGTGATTTTTGCCCTAATGTTGTGTTATAGTTGAAAAAAACATAATTATCATATTTTTCTCTCATAAAGTATGGTCTGACTGGCACCGTACTCTATATTTTTAAAAACTCCTATTGGTGCCAATCACAGGGAGAAAAAAAACTCTTAGGGTGAAAAATAAAGGTAGACAGAAACATTTAAACTTTTTGACCAAATTTACACCATCATATAACTGGTTTGTATTGTTCTATCGAAGCAGCACCTTTAAAGACCATATGTACATATCAATGAGCCTGTAAAATTTCAGGACTTTAGCTACATTATTTCTCAAGTTATGGCACTTCAAACGTTGCTTCAAAGATTGGAGCGAAGAAAACGATGCAAAAAATCGACATGACTCCACCCTCTTTAAGAATTTTTGATTCAAAAGCTAAGGTTACCTATGACCCCAGATTTTACAGATGGTCAAATCAATCAATAGTCACCACTTTAAAAAAAAAATCAGCCAGATTGAAGATGGTCAGGCGTGGGGCATTCTGTGATTTGAGGCAGAATGACCCTTTTAATTTGTAGTGGCAGAAGTAGAAAAGTTGCACAAAACGTAAAAACTCAAGTAAATTACAAGGACCTCCAATTTGTAATTAAGTATAGTACTTGAGTAAACATACTTTATATTCCACCACTGATGACATCCAAATAATCTCTGTAATATTAAGTAAAGCCTTTCTAGACTTTGTTTTCCTGTAACACACCAAGAAGTCAGCATTATGTAAACACTATATGGTTCTGTATCACTTAAACATATCTATTCACAGAAACTCCAATTCATCATACAGTTTGAACAAAACCAAGTAGCAGAGAAACACAAAGCGTAGATTTTACAGGATAAACTTTACAGGATAAACTTCAGTCATTCAATCAAGAAATATGTTGTGACATCAGTAACAAAACAGTCACTACGTCCATCCAATCAGCACACTATAGCTCAGAAAAGATTAACACAGACACAACTCACAAAGTCCAGAAAAAAGAACACAGAGGAATCCCTCCAGAGACCAGCCTACCCAAACTCTATAACTCCAAAAGCATATAGGACTTTAAGAGGCCTACAGCCAGAGACACAAAATTGATTCAGTTCTTTTAACCCTAAAACGATGATCATGGCGGTAACTCATGTCTCCTGAACAAGGGATAAAGTAGACAAGCAGCTACACTCAGATGTCTAAAAATACACTAATAATATATGTCAAAGAGCTGAACCTGACATAGTGCAGTAGTTTTACTGGACACTTTGACAGCACTGTGGTTTCTATAACACAATGCAAAGATTAAGGAGATTCAATAAGACTGCAATGAAACAGAGTCATCATGGATCCACAAACATTGAAAACAAACTGAAGGAGTGATGCATTTCAGGATAAATACCATTAACTTTCACACATTTCAGCTTCTTAATAAACCACTGCAGCCACTATATTATCAAAACTAACATGTAAAAATACTTATTATGATTAGGAATGAATACAATAAGACAAGTTCTGGATGCACTCAACAAAACAAAGTCCTGCTACCAATCCAAAAATGACTCAAAGTACACATCTGAATCCCTGAAACACATGAAAACAGCTAAAATACACACATTCTGTCATTTATGATCATTTAAGAAAAGGGAAAATTTCTTATTTTTCATTGATAAAACTCACTTTCCATTCCACACACGTGACTATTGATGCAATGTAATTGGTCAACTACCTATTGGACTTCAACAAAACAATCATTCAACTCCACAGACTGTACGGATGAGCAGCACACGTATGTTATCAGTAGTTTTCAGGTGATTATGCAAAATACTTTGTTTCGTAATCTTCTATAATGTGTGATTTTTGAGTTATTGTATGTACAAGAATGACTGGACACAGATAGAAAGACACCAAAATGATGACAAAACACAATAAACCCGCTGATAGGATATAAAATTCTGTAATAGGGATATTAGTTTAGCACAGTTAAAAGCTGCCTTACTGGCTTACTGACATGTATTTAAACACCACCTTTGTGATGCTCAGGTTACATTACACCCCAATTAAATTCCTTATTATGAATTATCCCCATATTGGCTATAGATAGCATGTTCTTGGTTTACCTCATGCTGGGTGGAAATACATTTGGCAGGAGCTGGGATACAGTCTACGTAACCAGAGCAGGTGTAGGCCCTCCGTCTCCTCCTCCTGTGTGCTTGAGATCCCCATATAATCTTGGCAAACGTTTCCTCACTCCCAGGTCTGTCATTACCCCTCAGAGTCCGCAGCATGTGCTCCACTGCTCCAAAGCTAACAGCCCTCCTTAACTGGCGTCGCAGCAGCTTCCTTACAAGAAGACCATCCTTGGCTGAGACACCCCTGGACGTTGTGCTGATTCCATGGAGCTTTCCTTCTACAGCAGACCTGCTTCTGTCACCGTCAGCCTGGTCTGTAGGAAACCTTCCCAGCCTGCACGCTAACCTTGTGCCAGGAGGCTGATCACAAGGATCTCTGAGGATTAAAACCGGTACCTCCCCAACATAAACACCTCTGCTGATGCTGTCTTGCCTGGATAGATGGTTCTCCTTCTCCACCTCTGAGGGTTTACCCAGCTCTGCTTGGTTCTCCTTGGTGTTCCCGTCTGGGTCATCTTGAAGCTCTGCACTATTGCAGATGGCCTTGCTAGTGACGGTTTCACTTAGATGACTCCTGAGAGATCCACCATGCTTAAAATCCCCTGATTTCCTCTTCTTCCTTTGAAAGTAGCGGCGACCTTTGAGCTCCTTAGATTCGGGATTCAGCGGAGCTTTCTTCGGGTCAACATAGTGTTCCTCTTTAGGGCCTCGAACACAGCCACAGATGTTCCCCATGTCTTACCCATCAACAGAGCTAAACAGTTTTCAGGCAAAGTATCCAGTGAGCGCCACTTGGTCTGAAGAACCACTATCCCACTGACAGAAAGCCATTTTAACACAGTGCCAGTAGCAATAAGCAGCGGCAGCCCGGCAGACAGGCATAAAGCTTGCTTTACTCAGAGCAGAATTGACGTCTTCCTTTCGTTGACTTTAAGAGACTCACTGCTGGGAACCGGTCAGCCTCTCCTTCTCTCTCTCTCACTCTCTCTCTCTCTCTCTCTCTCTCTCCCTCTGCATTTCTCATTTGCTCCCTTGCTCTCTCTTGGGTCTCGCCTCTGGAATCTTTCCTGACCTTTGAAACATTTCTCTGGCTTCGCTAATCCAACACAAACGCCATAAATGCACACACAGACGTGGCCCACGTGCTCACAGCTCTCAGCTGGGCAGGAATGAAAAAAGGCTTGTGGACAGACCTGTTTCAGGCTGGCTTCGTCAAGACAGTAAACAGGCACGTCACAGCCGCCTATTTCCTTTCATAATATTTGTGTGATGAGGCCACACTGTGTCTGAAGGGAGGACAGGCCTATAAACTGCAAGTTGGATGCCAGCTGAAGGCCACCCATTATTCTGTGTGAGAAATTTTGGCTCAGCAAGTTTGGCCGCATGAACCAGCCGGTCAGAAAGGCTTTGAAAACCCAAACGGGATAGGTCAACGGGAGCAGCAGAAGCTGAGGCAAATCCAAGCTGGACAACAAAGTGCTTTCACTTTGTCTATTAATTGAGCTACGTCCAATGGCCGGGCCAGAGGTGGGGCTTACGTCCAATGGCTTAGACAAACACTATTATCTGAACAGATCACCACCGCTGCAGTTTGCAAGAGGGCAAATGCTCCAACCAGGAGATCCACAGTATGAAACCACTAAAACAGTTATAGGACAACACTGCCACAAGCCCTCTGTAGAGGAATATATACATACTTTAAGGGCAAAAACAAAATAAGTATTGCGTGAAAGTGTTAATATAATGCCACCACACAGCTCAACTAAAAATAGCTGTGTGCTACTGTGAGCTTACAATATTTAAACGTCAATGAAGTTTCCCTGAAGGTCAAAGTCACCTGACAGCCGGCACAGTTCAAACTACAACATACTGATCACTCCTGCCTCTCCTTATGTTGGTCAACCCACCAAACACTGCAGTATTAGACTATGTTTGTACATATTTCATATGCCTGATATGCCTCATATTTATATGTTGGTTAATAGCATTAGCATATAGACTTAGTTTTTTTTTCAATGACATTGGTGAATAAACAACATGAATGAATCATGAGTGTGTCTTTGTGTTAACTAGGTGGCAGAACAATAATCATCGCATACAGAGAAAGTGAAACTCGGCAAAATAAACAAACAAGTCAGACAAGCATTGAAACACCTGACAGCAGTGCTTTGTCATGACTGTGTACCATCACCAGCAACACTCCACCCAATGTCCCAGGCAAAAACACAGTGTGAGCACCATTTTAAAGAACACAATAGTGTCTGCTTTGTGTATTAAATCCAACTCTGTACCTGTACAGACACGACTGAACCATTCATAATGTCTGAAACACCTTCACAAAACTTCAGCAGTAAAACAATAAACCAGCCATGAGGTAGAGAGGTGATTCAAAACTTTTGTATAAGTCGATATTAAAACTTAGCCTGTAGCAGCAAGAAAAGCAGACACACAATGTCCTATAAAAACTACCTTTGTCTATAAGACGGGAACTGATCCTGAATATTTCTGGCAAAGCCAGTTATATAAGCGCATGTCATATGAAAATAGTGTGCAGTTCATACATGTCAGCATGCTGTTGGCTATGCTTATTTAATAAAGCCAAAGGTCTACGCTGTGACTGAAGTTTAACATTTTCTCCTAAGTATCCTGGTGCCCTTCCAAATCAAGAAGAAACAGGCCCTTTGCTTCTGGATCAACTGCTCAAGGGCTTGCGTGAGACCGACAGCAGCAGGTGTTGGCATCATCGCAGACGCTACCTGTCAGCATGTTGGAGTCCGGGCAAAATTATATTAGCTACTTTTTCTCCATCAATTCATCAAAGGTATTAGTCACACAGATGCATGCTTGTTCTGGGATAGTATGCAAACTCACGACCATCGCAATCAAAGCTAGACATCTGAAAGACACAGACTAATATTTGTAATATAGCTGAATTACAACAGACATGTGCCAAAGATATTAATAATCTAATAAAAGTGAGGGAGGAAATAGAGAGCATTTCTGCATGCTGATAGATTGTGAATCGTCCTTAAATACTCTGCTGCACGCCTGCATACTCCTGGCATGCACATATAGACTAGCCCATTTGAACTGGTTTGTGTCACTGCAATAAAATGTTAGGTATTCCCAGAGAGAACATCCAGCAAGATATATGGACTCAGCTTAGAGCACACAGCATCCTGAAAACCATCACAACTCACAAAAGATTTATTTTTTTATTTTTTTATAAATGTACACCAGTGCTTGGTTTGTTCCAATAAGTGCACTAAAGTTCCACAAAATAAAGCCATAATTCCATTGCCTTGTGAAAAAACTGTAAACCAAGAAGATTCTGGGAAATAACTAACAACACAGACTACAATATAAAAAAAAAAAAAGATCTGTTCAATCCATTTTCCCCTGTATTCGGAAATTTGGCAAGCCTCAAGAGCTTTACAATACCAAGACAATGCAGTTACAAGCAGCTACCTGATGTTAACTTGTCAAGTTACAACTTGAGCCGAATCAAATGAACTAAAGTGATCCATGTAAACACCAACATGATATATTACACTGAAATCCCCAGTGAATCACATCATCCAGTAATCACATCATCCAGCATGACGTATGCTGCACAGCTTTGACACCTTGTGGTCAAAAGCAGGAACATCCATATTACAGATGAATTTAAAGCATCATTTGAGGGCATTTGACATCATGCAGCTCAATCCCAAAACATGTCAGCTCTTGAACATCATCTGCATTAAAATACCAAAAATGTGCCACAGATCAACACTGAAAATTCTAAATGAACAGCCCAGTGAGCTCATCAGTCATGTGCATTACAAGGAAATTCAACTGAGCATTCTGTGTACAAAATACATTAATTACTTTCGTATTAATAGCATTAGAACTAAAAAAAAAAAACAATAGCATGGGAACACTGACCTGAAAGTGCAGAATTATGGTCCAGATCAATCCCAGGGTCAGTTTTGGGTTGCCGTCTGTGATGTCGTCATTCCTGATATTTACAAGTTTGACCTGATGACATGAATTGTACAATTAATGCATGCATATTTACAATATTTTTAAGAATTTAGTGAGTTTTTACGTTATTGCGTTCACCTTCACATGTATTTGTTGTATTGATTAAGTACAAAATATGCGTGGAAGCGTGTTTGTCTATTTTGACTTGTGCCTGTCATTTAACAATCACCACAAGGTGGCACAGTAGTCATTATGTTATTCCAGGGAACACTGTTACAGTAATCACTGTGTGGGATTAAGATAAACACTGAGCATTTATGATTTCTGCTAATTAAATGCTTTGAACCTGCCACTTATCAAAGTGAAAAATTCAGTGCATTTAAGGGCATCCTTCACATGAAAGCATAATATAGAAAGCAGTGTCTGAACACAGTCCTGGTTTAATATAGCAGTGAATAATTTATTCCTCCACTGGCAGCCTGATCATCTGTAATAACTGTAATCAATCAGCTGCAGGGGAAGATTTAGGGGAGATCAAACACTTAGATCATTTTACATTTTTATGAGTGCAGAGGACACATGGTTGTGTCTGGTATGTTTTCTTGCTAAAACAATAGAACAACTCATTTGTGACCATCTATGATTCCTTTGTCTCGAGCCTTACGTCACATCTGGCTACGGCTCAACGAGGCTGTGTTCTTCTTCGCATCCTGAGGGTGGCGGGGGAGGGGAGGCCAATCAAAGCGCTCTGAAATCCCACTGATGGGATTTGTAGTCAGCGCTCCTTAAATGCTGCTATTACTCGTGGCAACTGAACTGAATTGTAATTTTTGCAAGGAAAGTCCCCCCTAAAAAATGACGTGAGTCCAATAGCGTGTGATGCTGGAGGACTGGCAGTGTCTAAGTAGTCACTGGGGTGGACTGAACCCAGAAATCCAGACACAGTGTGCCACTGACTGCCACCAATTTACATATGCAGTTTTGCTTGCATTTGTTGCCTTTACGGTTACAAATGAACCAATAATAATGTGATACAGCTCCAAAAATACATAATAGCTGCACACATGAATTGATATCTAAACTATTTAGCTTTACATAATTTGCTACCTCTAAATGTAAACATTCTAAATGATCAGTGACTATATGAATCAGTAAAGGAGTGTTTCAGCTTTAACTGCAGGCTGACTGCCAGTGGTTTATTGTGGCAGTCGACAATTTAACCCTCTGAACCCAAAATCTGACAGCATTTGAAAGGTATGTGATCTTTTTTTTTTAAATCACAAAAATTTCACCAAATATTAAAGCGAGAAGCTGTAAAAACAGAAAGAATTGGTGGATTTTCAACTGTCCAACGATCATTGAACTACTCATGTGTCATTATGTCAGGAAGAAAAATCTAATCTAAAAATCCTGATATCTAATCAAAAATTCCAAAAATAAACAGAATACAAAAGATTGTGCACACCTCTGCACAACTGAAAAGTCATGACAGGCTCAGTTGAGACCGACAGTTTCCTGACAAAAATTAAGACACTTTTCAGTTGAACTGCAGGCTGTGTTTACACAGAGCAGATAGGAGGAAAGCATGGAGACAAATTAAAAATGTGAGTAAGAAAATATCTGTAGTATTTAGAGCCGCCGTCTTTTCCAGTATTGGTAACAACTGTGGGCATTTGGATAAATTTCAATTCAATTTTTGCAATTTTTGTAAGATAAATAATCAAAGAAATTCAACTTTCATTTCATTTTTGCTGTTTTTTTCTCCACTTCCAGCCATAGTTGAATTGTTTCAATGGAGGTGCAGGATTTTACAATGCAGTAAAAAATGGGTAAAAATGTGACAAAAAAAGCAAAAAGCACCCAGAAACTACTTGAGGTTCAGAGGGTTAAAAGGTGTATGACTATACTAGTTTAGATTTATTCCAATCCTCATCAAAAACATTGCACAAAAAGTCTGAAAGTATGTCTGAACTGATCCTTACCTGCCGCCTCTTTAAATAATCCAGTGCTATTTGTACATTCTGGAGTCTGTGGAAGCGCATCCTCCCTCTCTCCCGAGGCTGTGGACATAAAGAGGGAAGAGGAGCCACGTATGCTAATCAGGTTCTTCTCAATATCAGAGAGCAAATTAAAAAATAATTAGTAGCGTGGAGGACACAGGACATGCTTCTAGGTTCTTACCCGCTGTGCTGGTGAGGTGCAAGACATAAAAGAACACACAAAAACTCTACCCACAATGCCGTTTCCCCAAGTCCACTCAAAATGTGTGCATACTGTACACAGTGTACCTTCCTAGAACATTTTCCACCTTTGACACCTCTACAAAATTGCTCTGAACATGTCTTAAAAAAATCAAGCATCCTAACTGGCTAGATAAACAACTCTGATAGCAAAAGATGCAGCTGGAATAATTAACATCATTCAGTTCTGTGTGCTGTAAAGATCACAGAAGGCTGTATTACATGACCTCTTGTGGCAAAATGTCATGAACGGTCGGGGTGCCACAGCATGAGGTAATGAAATGGAAAATGCATTCAGCCGGGATGCCACAGTAGCAAAGGACTTGCACTGCGTTCAGCCATCGTATTCATCTTCAGCAGCAAAGCACCAACATTTCTTTCACGTCGGGGATGTCATTCACTTACCGAGCCTCCTTGAGGCTCGAAAGCAGCAAAATACTCAGAAGCAGCAAATGAAAAATGTCCAGATCATCATGTAGGTTCGGAGAGTTTAACTCAATGATCCGCAAAGCTAGTGGAATGGATGTAAAGACCCAAGCTTTGCAGACAACTTACATGGTTATAATTAATCTTTTTAATGCTTTTAAATGCCAAATCTCTAGAAAGGTGTAACATACAAGCCCAAAAAGAAAACTGGATAATGAAGCTGCCTGGGTCTTTGGCTGAAACGCGCATTTCTCAGTATCATCAGTATCTTCTAGCAACATAAGCAAAGATGTATATTGAGGTCCTCGTGAAGAAAGCGTCACCATGAACCACAGTGTTGCATTGGTGAAACAAAATTCAACTAAATCATGAGAAGGGAAGCACTATTCTATAATCATATATAGAAACTGCAATATCTACTCAGGCAACTACTTAAGGCTACAATAAGAGCAAATCCTACAGTGGGATTGTTTCTACGCTCCTGTTAACTGATCACAGCACTCTCTGAATTAGTTTGTTACAAAGGAGGTGGAGGGGGTCAAGCCACACATACCCCCTTATCATCATCCACCGTGTCTCCATGCTGCTCAACTGCACATGCTTCTGTCCCACTCACCAACCGCAAAGTCTTCAGCAAATCACGCTCCCTTGGCTTATCACCGAAAAGGCAACACATGGAGGGGGAGAAAAGGAAGACATGGACACACACACATAGCGACCAAATCAAAAGGAAGTTAGACAATGGACAGAAACCAATCGAAGAGTGGAGAACAGAAGAACAGGAAAGTGGGATGTAAACAGAACACAGATAGCTACTTAAAGGATGAAAGTTAGTCAGACAGGGGGGGGAGGAACCGCTGGGGTTCTTTGCACAGGAACACATGCATTTTATATATACAGAGTAAAAGTTGCACAGAATACTAATATTATGTATTTATATTACATGTACTCTGGACTGAACAGAGACCGATCAGCATAATTCAATATAAATGTACGGATATAATGTTAACAGAGAAATAATGCAGCACTTATGTAGCATTTATCTTAGGCTGAAGAAATATTATGGAAACTCTGAACTGCCAGGGCCGAAAATAAAAATGGGTAAGTTTCACGTTATAACGTGACAAGTTTCACGTTATAACGTGATATTTTTCACGTTATAACGTGATAAATGAGTTTCACGTTATAACGTAATACTGCAAATTGCAAAACCGCTGCAACAGCGAAGAGAGACACTACACACAAATAGACAGTAACTTCACTCTTAGACACTGTAGTGTCACCAAAATAACTGCTGCCTTCAATTGGCTCTTGTTGATCATACCGCAAACTTGGTTTGATATATAGGCTATATTAAAAAACATCAGAATTCTAAGGAATTTTTATTAGTAATAACAATTCAATTCAATTCAATTCAAGTCAATTACTAATAAAAAAAATCCCTAAAATTATGAAAAAAATATTTAATATCAAATTAAGTGTTGTAATATGACCAGCAGGAGCCAGTTGATGGCTGCAGTGATTTTGGTGACACTACAGAACATAGGTCTCTTTGCTGTTGCAGCGGCTTTGCAATTTGCAGACGGTCCCTATCCACTCGACAATAAAACCATCGGATGCTGACCAGCTCAGGGTCTGCAAGTGGTTCTGGTGAACAAAACTAGAGCAGAACCACAAACACAGCAGCAGAGGACGGAACCTCAAACCACAACGTCACATTAACGTGTTGGCAGAGACGCTGAGCATGAACCCAAAGCTAAGGTGTCTCTCTCAGTCTGTGATCTCTGACTGTGTTTCAGGTTTAGTGGAGAAAGGTGTGATGTCACAGGTGTCCATCTGAGCATGCTCAGTAGCGAGAACTCACCGAGCGCCGTGCTCATCCAGGAGACGTGAGGCTCGAGGTCGTCGGTGAGTTCAGGAAGCTCCTGCAGCAGGTTGGAACACTGTTTCTGGACGTAGAACACACCAGAACCC
>OMNN01007286.1:0-14299 GCA_900302755.1 Chromis chromis
TAATCTTGGGCTGATTGACATTTTTCACTATTTTATGACAAACAACTAATCGATTAATCTGAAAAACAAGCTAAATGAAATACTAACAGTTAGTTCGACAATCTCGTCCTCCTCCTCCTCCTCCTCCTCCTCCTCTTCCTCCTCCTCCTCCTCTTTCGGACCATCTTCCTCATCGTCATCAGCGTTTGCTTTAGGCCAGTACCAGTCTTCTCGAGGTACAGTTATGCCCTAAAATGAAAAGACATGTCAAATGAAGGATTCACACGTAGAAAACTCTACAGTTCCTTTATTGACGTAGAGCAAATTAAGCATTAGGGCATGTAATTTTTCTCTTTTCACAGCAGAGAGAAAGATTCGAGATAAAAAAAAACCCCAGCATTAGCACCAAGATGTGAAGATGATTCGAGGCTATGCTCACAATTCTTCCTACCTTCTGACTGTCGAGCTGTTCACAAGATCGCTGACTCCTCCTGAGGTCACCTTCAATCTTTCGTTCCTCCCTCTCCGTCCTTACTCTTGACCTTAAATGAACAAGCACAAGTTTACATACACAGCCTATAAAATAGTTTTATTATATAGGAAGGGACAATGTCACAGGGAGCTGCAAGTTTTACCTAAAATCTTCCAGAGATTTGGTCTCATTCTGTTGTTTGGCTCGTACTTTTTGCCGATAATATTCAAGTTCCTCCTCAGCTTTTCTTTTCTTCGCCTCTTCCATGCCAATGCCCCCTCTGTCTGATTGAATATAGAGAGAAAAGAAATAAACACAGTAATCCTTCAGCTGGACTGCACACAATATTAACAAATACACTTTAAATTAAAAAATGTACTGCCTACCTGTTTTGATATTAAGTGGAATTGGATCAACCCTCCCGGCTCCTGAAGACATAACAGAGTTTGGCATTAATACTTAGGATGAATGCAAAATAGATTTCAAAATAACAGAATTTATACTGAGCAAAAATATAACCATCGCGTGTAATAGTTTATTAAACTCTATCAATTATTTTTAACATTGGGGAATATTTACATTTATAGTAAGTATTTGTTGCTCCAACACACAGCATCTCTACAACAGAATGGATGTCGTGAAACAACAACGTACGAAGGAACTATATTGGAAATGATTTTGGGCAGATTTTGGACCATTAATTACAAACCAATAACAAAGGTGTCCACCATTTGTGGATGCTGCTTATGGAATGTTGTAGCAGTTTTCCTCAAGGGCTTGGGGAAAATGGTAGACAATTTGTGGGACAAGATCACGTTGCTGGACCCGTCCATCCAGAGCATCATGTGACAGATTGTCTGTCGCACCATGCTGTCTGAAACTATTGTTTTTTTAATGACAGATGGTGGAGTTGTGGACATTCAAGTGCCTGGCTACGATCCTACTTAACATACCACCAAAAAAGGCTGTTTGCATGCTGCGTTTATTTTTTTTGTTGTAGTAGAAAAAACACTTGCCCTTCTTGCCAAGGCCTTCACCAGCCTTGTAACCCATTTTCTGTAGAAGTGCAAATCCCTTGTTCTCATTGCTGATGGAGCTCTGCAAAGCTGCTTCTCTGCTTTCCTTCTCCTGCTCCTTGTAGGTCTTCTGACGGTTCTTGATGTTCGTTTCCTTTTGCTGTGCCTCCTTTTTCATTGCTTCTTTTACCCGCCTCACCATGCTGACACCTGGTTTCACATCTTGACTAACAGACAGGAGAACACAAAAACAATATGACTGGGTTGAAAAACAACGGAGTTATTCTAAAAGCAATGACTGAAACAGGTGACACTTCTCTGAACACTTATGAATTAACTTCACCGTTCTAGGACTGACATCACAGGTCAATAAACTACATCGTTGTTTCTAATTTAACAGCCTCGACGTCCTTTCTCTTCAGCAGCTTCGTAAAACACTTACATTTTACTAAGAAATGCATCGGACATGTAGTCCTCTTCCTCGTCAGACATTATGGAAGCACAACGGAGAGAAAATGTAGAAAAGAACAGCTACACTGCTTCAAAATTTAGCTGGTTGTGCATTTGTATTCGCTCCGTTGATGTTTGGTTCGTTCACAGATACATTCCGACTAGCTGCAAAGTGTAGTCTAAGGTTCCAGTTCGTTTTACAAATAATTCAGGGAAAAGTATTAATGCTGTGTGGCCGGAAACATTTTTAAAAAATATATACACATAATGTGACACAATGTTTGGTTATTATACTCAGTTTTACTGGTTAAGTTACAGTATTCGCACGGTTTCGCATCGGACAAACTTTAATGCGACACCGAAGATACTCGTCGTCATTCATCCTGGGTCATCGAAACACAGGTAGGATGGACAGTTTGCTCACGTATATCACATAAAACTAGAATGTGTTTATTTCTCAGGGGTTATTTGAGCAGCTGAATGTTTTTAAAGGTAACGACAGGCAGCTAAAGCCGTATTTGGGTGAGAGTGTGCAGCCGCAGTTTAGCTTGTTCCTTGGAGAAACTAGCTAGCTTAGGTTGCTAACCAGCTCGCCTGTCAACAGCTGGAGGCTGGCAGCTGTCAACACGGAACAGCAAAGTGTTAACGCTACACAGCGCTGACATTGAGTTTGATGCATTTTATCCGACACATAAGCTATAATTTTAAAGTGTTTAAAGCTTTGGACCTGAGGTGGGGCTATAAGCTGTGTGGGTGACACCTAGACTGATTGTTGGAGACATTAAACGACAATGTAGCCCCCTTGATATGACATTACACAGACGAGGGTGTACAGCTCGGTGCAAAGAAGTCCTCGCCATGGAGCTGGCTCACAGTCTGCTGCTCAACGAAGATGCTTTGGCCCAGATCACTGAAGCAAAGAGGCCTGTGTTCATCTTCGAATGGCTCCGCTTCTTGGATAAAGTCCTTGTGGCAGCGAATAAGGTAACCATTCCCATGTAGGCAGCGTTTTTCTGAGTGGGTGTCAGAGGAAGCAGTCTGTAACTATATTTTGTGTTTGAATGGCAGGTGGATGTGAAAGAGAAGCAGAAGAAGCTGGTGGAACAGCTGACAGGACTGATCAGCAGCGCCCCTGGACCACCAACCAGAAAACTCCTGGCCAAAAACCTGGCTACCCTCTACAGCATTGGAGACACCTTTACTGTTTTCCAGACTCTGGATAAGTGCAATGACATCATTAAAAGCAAGGATGACACACCAGCGTACTTGCCAACAAAACTGTAAGACCCCATATAATCACAGCAGTGTATGTTTTATTTGACTATTTTTGTACAGTAACTGTGCATATTGACTCTCTGTTTCAACATATACACATTTGCATTAAGGTATAAGCTGTTTAGGATTCTGCATTTGGAGTTTCAGGCATATCCAGTAGACCCACCTTCAAGGGCATTAGCAGTTAAGCCAAGCGTTAATCTGCAGAATGACATTTCATGTTTAAAAGGGGGGATTAAGTGTACATGAGTAGATATTATGCGGTGTTTCTTTCTCGCATTAATGGAACCTAAAAGTGGATGAAGCCACATCAGTGGTGTCCTGCAGGGTTTTATTCTTCCTTCTTGCTTCTGTAGGGATTCAGAGGGGATGTAGGGTTTCACATGGGGTTCAGGACCTCCTTGCTACCCACTAAGCAGCTGGGCTCTTCCTGCAGTGTTTTAAAGTAGATGATAATGTTTTTTGCAGCAGGGTATCACCAGTTATCCATAAAATAAAAGCCAGTCTTACAAAAGTTTATGGCAGTTCAGTTTCATGAGATAATCCAGTTTATATTTTCATTGAAATAATTCTGAATTCTCACAATGATTGCTGTTGTTTATCAAATGATTTAAGGTGATTTACAATTTCCTTTGAATGCTTACACTTTCCTTGCAGTGCTGCAGTGGCATGTGTTGGGGCCTTTTATGAGAAGATGGGCAGGATGCTGGGAAGCTCCTTTCCAGACACCATTAATAATCTTTTGAAGGCATTAAAGAGTGCAGAGGTATATATTTTTTTAGACATACATAACTGGGAAATGTAATAGTAGTGTACAAAGAATAGCATCAAATTGTACATTGGAATATAGGAACAGTAATGGATCATTAGAGATCTATTGTTCAGAAACTGACATGACATCTATTTTTATTCTTTTATCTCCCCTCTTATTTTATTGATATAGTCCCAGGGCAGAGGAGAAATCCTCCTCAGCCTGCAGAAGGTGCTCAGTGGACTGGGTGGAGCTGCAGCATCATGTCACAGAGATATTTACAAGAATGCCCGCTCTCTACTCACAGACCGGTCCATGGCCGTGCGCTGTTCAGTAGCAAAGGTTGGTATCAGCAAAACACCTACTGGAGCTGTAAAGCATTTAACAAAAGTATATTTAGGAGACATAGTCAAATGAAAGGATTCATCTTTATTATATCTACTTCTTTGTGGGGATATCTTGCACTGGTGGAGGATTCTTACAAATTGAGCTGGCATTATGTAGTCTAATCGCCACACACGTCTTGGGATTCTTCAGCAATACCCAAGACTGTGGGTGCATTCCAATATCTATACTATTATACTATATAGGATGCCAGACAAAGATTTAGTACTTCCTATTACAGAGTATGCCAAATGCAGTTTGCCAAAATACCAGGATGTCCTACTACATCCGGTTTTATTTTACACTATGCAAGCCAGCATGCTTTTCTGGCCATCCTGACCTCCAGTCCTCTGTGCGGCAGAAGATAAATCTCAGTGTTCTGTGCAAGTATAAACAAGCTTGAGCTGCCAAGAGCACACAGACAGATGACAGCTCATTTCACACGTCAGACTGCGACGGCTATATCAGTAAGATGTTCAAAGCATAAGGCTCAGTATTATGACAAAGCAGTATGTCCCATTTGTCTGCATATTGCATGCAAAAGAACATATTGCAAATAAAAAACAAACGCATGCAATGTGTAATGTAGCCTGTATCTTCTGTTCCTGTGAAAAAAATAAATGGACCAGAAGATTTTGTTTTATGATCACTGTTTAAGCTATAGTCTCATTTTCTTTTCTTTAGGAGATACGTAACACTGCAGAATGTTAGTAGGAGTAAACTGCACCGTTAGAAAACAACCCTGACTGTTATAATTTTGCTGTGTCATTTATGTTAACCAAACTCAGATATGTTGCGCAAATCCCCTCCCTTTCTTATTGTGAAAGATGATTTCCTGTTTAGAAAGCGTGACATAAATTGTACTGGTCCAAGTTGTGTTGTTAAGCTAATTATACATAAAATTAGTAATCACCAGTATGCCTGTATATAATAATGTAGTTATTAATTAGAACATCTTCATTCTTCTTGCTTGATCAGTGCCTGTTGGAGCTGCAGAATGAGGCAGTGTTCATGTGGACTACAGAACTGGAGAACATGGCCACTTTGTGTTTCAAAGCTTTGGAGGGTTCTAACTATGGTGTGCGGGTAGCAGTGGCCAAATTGCTGGGGACGGTCATGGCCACTGCCCTGATGCCCAAACAAGCAGCTGGTAGGTTAAAAAGTAGCTTTGTGTAGCTCATGTTTGGCTACTTTCATGTTATGTAGACTAGCTCATCGGTTTTTGTCCCTCATGGTCTCAATCCTGTTCTTCCACAGTGATGCGTCAGAATGTGAAGCGAGCCACTCTGGAGGAAGTGCTGGAGCTGATGGCCACAGGCTTTCTGCGTGGAGGATCTGGCTTCCTAAAGAGCGGCGGGGAGATGTTGAAAGGGGGAGGCTCTGTCAGCAGGGAGGTGCGGGTGGGCGTCACACAGGTGAGGCGTATTCACCGGATGTAATAGGAACAAGAGCCTGCGTTGTTGGATTCCACAGTCTCATGCGTCATCCTGCTTCATTTTCCTCAGGCTTACGTTGTGTTTGTGACGACGCTTGGTGGTCAGTGGCTGGAGCGCAACTTTGCCACATTCCTGTCCCACGTTTTGGACCTCGTGTCTCACCCACGGGCCACACAGACCCATGTTGAGGCTGTGTACTCTCGCCGCTGTGTCTCCTTCATGCTACGTGCCACCCTGGGGGGCTTACTTGGAGAGAAGGCACAAATTGCAGCCGGCAAAGAAATCTGCCAAGCCATCAGCAAACAAATGAGGGCTGTGGGTAAGGAGGATGGGGGGGAAATATCACGGTTCAGAGCATTGCAGAGTAAGTACTCATCCATTATTATCATTTAATTCACGCTTCACTCTCTTTCTAAACTTCCTGCATGGTTTGTGCTTGTGTTGTGTACATAGATGGCTTTCCTTCATTTTGCTTTCCTTCTTGCTTTCTACGTTTGCTTCTTTTGGATCACTGTCCACTCTATTACATCTCTCTAACCACAAACAGCATCTTAACGTCAGGAGCATCATCCATTGCCAGCTCAGCTTATGAATTACTCATGCTTGCAGGACTGCATAGCCTTTATAGTGTTTTGCTTGCAAATTCACATTCTGTTGTTATTGCCTTGCACTCCCTAAGGAGCAGATGACATAACTTTTTCCTCACTGTTGACATCTGGCTTACACCAACAGAAAGAGTGCATGTGCTACTAAATTTACAAACGCAAAGTAGGAAGAGGCTGTTTTCCCCCCACAGCAACAAAACATAATGTTTGCAAGTTTGCTGCACCAAATTTCCTTTTTTTCTGCTTTACATCATCACATCAATCATTTTTAAAATCACCTTTATCCCATTCAGAAAGGATGATTCTTACTCTGATTTGCTGTGCAACCTTTGTACTGATGTAAACTATGTCAAAGCGACATTATTTTGTTCATCTTGATGTTAAGACAAAATGAAAGATGTTGAATGTTGGTGCCTCTCAAGACATGATCCTGGGCTCTTCATTTTTTTACTCTATACTTGCTGCTGTAGTTTTTTCAACCAGCTAGATCAGGGATGGGCAACTCCGGTCCTCGAGGGCCATTATCCTTCATGTTTTAGATGTTTCCCTCTTCCAACACACCTGATTCAAATGATCAGGATCATTATCAGGCTTCTGCAGAGCTTGATGATGAGCTGATCATTTGAATCAGTGTGTTGGAAGAGGGAAACATCTAAAACATGCTGGATAGTGGCCCTCGAGGACCAGGAGTGCCCACCCCTGAGCTTAAGGCTTTCTTTAGGATGCTACTAGGACATATTGATTGCAAATTAAATAACTATTAAACATTCTGGTAATGTAACTTACCCGAAATTCATTTTTGACTTGTCGAAATTTACTTTCACATCTTTGCTGTCCTCCACACAGAACTCTATGAATACAGAGTCTCGTCTGTCATACCACTTCGCTGTTGCTGGCTGCCTGATGGCAAAGAGCAGAAAGAGGGAGTAAGTGACACTGGGACAATCAATTCACGCCTTACTCTAATCTCACATGGTAATTATTCAGGAACTGAGCGTTCTGCTCGTTAATATTAGGGTGGATGCTCTGCTAATGTGGCCCACGTGTAGGCCTATAGGGTGCAGTACATTTGAGGTCACGTTGAGGAAGGCGTCACTCATTCATTCCAAATTAGCATGAGAGCTTCTCAAGTATCCTTCATGTCTTTGCTCATATATCACAACGATTCTCAAAAACACCCTGAAGCAGTAGCTTTTTAATCTAGATAATGCACCTGTTAATTGTATATTACAGATTGTGCACATGTTGGAGCAACACAGATTAACACACTAAGAGGGAGCTGGGGAATACTACATTAAAAGTAAGCTGCGTGGCTATTTAGATGTGAACCACACTGAGGAGAAGTATTTTTGTTTCGAATAAGGGCAGCTTCAGTACCACTGACAAGTTTATGAAGGTTAGCGTTAGCTCACGTTAGCTTAAAGTGAAATCTTCCGAGCATGACACCATGCTTTTTCAGTGCTAACCTTACCCTTGGCATGTTGGCTGACATTAGCCTGCTAGCTAACGATAATTGAGCTGCTGCAAGGCGCATAAACTAAACTACATAACGTTACGACTTTAGACCCGGCGGTGCCACGTTATATTACTAGTGAAAGTTATTTGTCAGTTTATTTACCGACACGCGGCGCCTTTTAGTCTTGACAGTCGTTAAGTATGGCTACACCGCTGGTGCTAACTCGTGTGCTAAGTCAGTTAGCTAACGTTAGCTAGTTGATCCGCATTATAGCACACTAACAAGACTTGTAGCTAGTTAGCAGCGAGCGTCAACGACCATACAGTAAACCCCAGACTTACATCTTCACTGTTTTAGCGATTAAACTCCCTCGTCGGACCGCGATATGGACAACAGTGTTACCTAGCAGCAGTGCCCGGCAAAACTGATGACTGAAACCTAAACAGTTAACTCTAAGGTTTACAACAGATGCACTGGAGCCCCTCCAAACATCGCGTGTTTTTCTCGTTCTCCCGCTCGGAGCGTGAGCACGGAGCTGCGCAGGCCAGAGCCGCTGGAGATCATTCTAGAAAGACGGAGCAGATCCAGAGCAGCGCAAGAGCTCCACCAGCAGTGCAGCTCCACGAAACACCGAGAAACTGCCTGAGGAGGACGGAGAATACATCTGACTTATTTCAAAATCTCTTCTTAAAACTTCTATTTTTGTGAAAGTTTTTTGAACTGTCAAAATGTTTTTATTTATAGTTACTTGGACTTATTTATTTATAGTAGGCTACCTAATTTTACTTTCTCTCTGCTCATGTCCCTTTATATTATTATATAATATTATTTATTATTTTCATTATATTTTATACAGAGTGCATTTTATAATGTGTATTTATTTAATTCTTATTTGTATATACACCGATCAGACATAACATTATGCCGAGTCTTTCTTGTCTCACTCTTCTCTGGCAGAAACAAAGCCATAATTTGGATGCATTGTTGTGATCTTAAAACCTAATTTCCTTCCTAGGTGTTGTCCAGTTGACTAATTTTCACCTCCTGCCCTGATTGTAATTATGCCGTAGAGTTTGAGAATTGTACTGTTGAAAGTCTGGCTGAGCTTTAGATGGCACACATGTAACCAAAAGAAGAAAATATGGATCAAAGTGACTTTTAAAACATTGCACAATACAGTGTCTACATACACCGATCAAGTATAACATTATGACCACCTGCCTAATATTGTGTTGGTCCCCCTTATGTTGTCAAAAATGCTCTGAACCATTAACAAGAGGACCTCTCAGGGTGTCCTATGGGGTCTGGCACCAGGACGTTGGCAGTGGATCCTTTGGGTACTCTGGCTTGTGCAGTGGGGCCTCTGTCAATCAAACTTGTTCCACTGCATCCTGTTGATGCTTGATCAGAATGGGGTCTAGGAAGTTTGGAGGTCAAATCAACATCTTGGGCCATTGTCATGTTCCTCAAGATGTTCCTGATTGTTTGATGTTTTTGCCATGTGGTGGGGTGCATTTTCCTGCAGGGGTAGGCCAGTGACATTTGGGATTTGCATTTGCATGAGGGAGTGTGCTTGTTCTGGGACAATGTTTATTTGGGTGTCTAAGTCTCATCAACACGGATGTTAAAATCCAAGGTTTTCCAGCAGAACACCACATAGTACCAATATGATCAATGTTACTCACTTCACCTGTCAGTGGTCAGAATGTTGTGATTGGTCGGTGTAAATAATAAATGAATACGGATGCTGATTATGGAAAAAATGCTGTATATCAGATCTGATAATCACCCAGGACGATAATCACACTGTACATCATTTTAAGTTTATTCTTAGAAATGTAAATTACTGCCTTAAAAATGCAAGTTAACTGCACTTTGGCTGAGTAATAAGTTCAGATTCATTTTACGAGTTGTGACAGAGTAAAACTAGCTGGGTTAAATTCACTAAACTTGAGAAAACAATCTCAGTAAACGTAATATATTACGTTGAATCAATGAGTCACATAGCCAGTGACTATAGAGTTGCTTTCCTTTCACATTTTCTAAATTTAAAGTGTTTCTTCCTCATTTAACATTGAAAACTTACAGCCGCAAACGTTGAAGCCATTTTTGACCAGAGTCAGTACAAAGACAATCTGTGAGGCCGGTCCTGGTCACAGGAAGATAAATTATAAGTCTGTGGGTGTAGGAAATTAATTCAACACTGTTTCCATGGTTAGAGTTGGTTTTAATTATTATGAAAAGAAATTATCATAATTTCATTTGATAAAGATACACAGCAGTTTTCCACAAACTACAAAAAGAAGAATGTCTGTGTTGTTTTAACTCTCTAACAGTGCATCCTGGGAATTTTAATTATATGCTAACTTTGTCACATATAAACTTAATTTAATGAGTTGAATAAACTCTCAGCTGTCATTCAAACTGTCTCAGGTTATAAGAATCCATATTATTGAGTTGTAAAATGCTCTGAAAATAAAAATGAGACATTTTAAGTTCAGTTAACTTGAAATAGGCAAAACTCATATATTTACATTAAATAAACTCGAAAAGATGAGTTGATTTGATTAAATTTCTTATTGATGTTTTACAGTTCAGATTACCTCTAGCTTGAAAATTGACAAAGACATATATCAGGATAATGTTTTCCTGTTTGTTGCTTTTAGGCACATAAACAGACAGTCTAAAATAACAAAACAAGTTCATTAACAAACCAAACCAGTATTACAGCCTGACTTACTGTAATGTCCAGTTGGTCTAATACACTCCATTAGCTTGTACTGCTTATTAACAGTTAGTGTGTGGTAATAAAATCAGTTTATTACAGAAAAGACAGTTAACATAACAGTTTAACAGATGGTTCTTCTACTCTTTAAAATCTACCGCCTGTAATTATAAGGTTTTACATAACTAAGTAGGAGCCAACAGGTTGCACTCACTCAGCCTGCAGCTGCTCGGTGTCGCCGGTGGGGGGCGCCGTGTGGTCGGCCGGCGGAGCGGCAGTCTGTCGGTCGTTTCAGCCTCCTGTCATCCAGCGGCAGCAGCAGCAGCAGTGTAGGCAGACCGGGTGAGAGGCTGCAGTCGGAGCCGGTACGGCGGTGAGAGCGCGGCAGAGAACCGAACAACACGGAGGTTTTCAGCGGGAAGACATTTTACCTTCTCATGGCACGTGAGCACCGCCCTCGCTAACATCTGGACCTCGCGCCCTCGTAGTGAAACTCCTCGTGCGATGAGGCAGGAGAACTTATGAAGTGACCGCCGGTACCGTCTCACCGGAGGAGCCGTCGGTGCTGGACCGGACCGGGCTGCTGGAGCACTTTGAAGGTAAGCAGGGGGGAAACCTCTCCGTCGTAGCGGGGCTTTGTCGCTTCTCGCACCGGCTGTCAGTGAACACACACCTCGCTGTTCGCTGCCAGCATCCCGCTCTCAGTGCAGGTATGCGGGTTTGCTGCAGCACACCGGGGTCTCTGGGTGGGGTCTCCCGAGGCTCACAGCGGACACCCAGGGGTGACTGTCACTTCATGCCTCCTTTGTATTTACTGGAGGAGTTTTACACATCTGGAATGTCTCCCAATGCTTTAAAATTGAAATGCCATGTTCTGCAAGCCTCTGGCTGGGTTGTCAGGGGCGTAGCTACTGTGTGAATATGTGGGGGGCACATTAAGCAGGGGGTCTGGGGGCCCTCCACCAGAAAATATTGGGTGTCAAAAACTTCATTTCTAACATTCTGGTGGGCTTTAATGCACCAGTTTGTGTCTTCTCCCCATGCCTCTGTATTGTCAATGAGAAGTCCATTCTGTAGAGTAGAATGGTCTGGCTGCACCTCATTATTATTCAGCTATAGAGGAAAAACAAAAGCGCTGGCTTGTTTGTGTTTCTTTAAACCAATCACAATCGTCGTGGGCGGGGCTAAGCCTGGGGTGCTATGACTTTCTTTGTGGTCTAAATTGCATACTGGCCTCACAAAATACGTACTGTTTCATGCCAACAGTTGGGACATACTACATCATTATTATATTGCGCCTTAAACTTTCTCAGTCTGTAGTGCAAATTGACCCGTCATCTGTCGTTGTGCACTCTTGGCTCAAGCTTTATACTCGTGTCAGACATGTGACGTATGTGATGTAACTACGCAGAGCATTGTGGGTCAGAGTGGCCAGAAAAGCATGTCGGCTTGCCTACTGCAAAGTTCGACTGGATGTAGTAGGGCATCCGGGTATCTTCGTCGAGCTACATTTGGTATACTGTATACTGGGACATACTAAATCTTTATCTGGCGGACTATATAGTTTGGTAGTATGGATATTAGAACGCACAATGTGTCTTTGCATAATAGTGATGAGGAAACTTGTTTTGGTGTCGCAGTTTCACATGCAGAGACGAAAACTTTTCAGTACAAAGGCTAATCCCCCGCTAAAGAATATACCATAAAAACTAATAGAACACATCAGTCGACTTTGTGATAAGACTTTTAAGAATGAAAGAGACAGTGACAAACAGGTGAAGCCTATGAATTCTTTATCTCTGCAGAAGCTCACTGGACTTAATAAAACTACAGACTGATATCGCCATGATATGCACTTTGTCCACAGAAATCCCCACCAGTTGGTCTTGAATTGTAGAGGTTTGCAGGATGGGCGTCCATCTATTGTTGCAAATGAATATCTCAGGAGAGAGAAAAAAGAATACAGGCTGACACTATTTTCTTGTCCATGTCTATATCTTGCCGGGCATACGCTGCAGCTACTCTTCTTTCACTGTAGGGTTATTATTATCGCTACCAACAGGAAGACTACCAAAACCATGGCTTTTTCACACCATCTGTCTGGGTCTACCTTCACTAGTTCACTGCAGATAATCGGCTATGTTTGGAAAATGAAACTTTTTCCATAACCCGCAAGAATGCCACTGTAAGACAGCAAATGTTGTAAAGATGTTGTTTGTAGATCTTTACAACTATTCACCAAAAAAATCAAGTGGGGCTGCATTACTGCACGATCCAAATCTTCAGCAAACCATTGTGTAGGTTGCTGCAAGAAGGTTGTTGTTTCCTGTGGAGAGGGGAATAACGCGCAGATAGCGGAAGGAGAAGAGAAAGTCGTGTGAAATGAGCAGCCAATGGCAGGCGTATATCTGCAGCATGAGTCAAACTAGTCTGTGAGTAGCATTATTACTTTTTTTTCAAAATCTTCAAGGTCTTTTGCCTCTTTTAGGTTTTTATTAGGGCGGACAAATGTTCTAAGTATTGAGGTGTACAGTATCTTGTCCACCCCCAACCTTTTAGTGTACACCTATACTGAGAGGACCAAGTGTGTGTGTCTGTCACCTACATGCATAGGGGTAGACTTGCATGAAATCGTTTTTTTCTCCTTCCCATGATTCATCTTGTTTTATTGATGCCTTGCTTTGCTATGGCTAGAAGGCCAACACATAGGGGTCTTCATCAATACGGGGCTAATGAGGTGTGTGAGAGAGAAAAAGAGCCTAAAGCATTCAATACCATGTAACCCACAGGCAAAATCCCCCCTCTAAAGTGCTGTAGTAAGTCAGGTCAAAGTTGCGTGCACGTACAGTCCACAGTGCACACACACACAGTGAGGGACACACAGGTTTTAGGAGTGATAAATCGATTTCAAAGTGCTGCAGGCTGCTCTGCAGTTGAGATGAAGGGGACAGCTTCAGTTGCTGGCTGCACAGAAATCCCACAGAGACAATTAAACTACTGACCCGTGTCATCGAGGATTTGTTTTGGCTTCCTGTTTGGAAAGATGGTAGGAAGCAGACGTCTGGGCCAGATGGCAGAAACACACATTTGTGCAGCAGCACACACACACCTGGAACAGCCATACACATTTCCTACCGAGGGGAGACCGGCTTGGTAGCCAGGGTTTGAACCTGTGACCCCTGTTATACATGGAGCCTCGGTGTCGAGTTAATGGAGTGTGCAAAAAGAAATCAGTGAAGATTCATATCTGAGCTCTCACAGACACACAGGGGTCTCTTTGTAGCTGCAAGGATCTTTCACACTTTACTCTTTTAACCGTTTTGAGATCTCTAGATAATTTAACAACACAGAGTCTTTACGTTTTGTTTTGGTGTGTTTTAGGTTGATTGCATATAATTAGTTTGTTATTTGTTTGTGGTTTATAGTCTTAAAGTAAGCCTGAATTTTCACATTTACTGTACATTAAATCCTAAAAACTGGAATATTTATGAAAACATCCCTTTTTTTTTTGCATTTTGATGCAACTTTGGAAGACATTCATAGTAGGGCTGTTCCGAATAGCAATTTGGCGTTCTTCGAATATTCGGGTCCAATTAATGACGACTATTTGAATATTCAGCTTGAGCCGTAGTGGTTTTGCCGGGAGGTGACACGGGCGAAGTGGAGCGTGACATTGGAGTTGGTAGGTCCACGTACTAGAACCTCGGCGGCATACTACAGCCTCGGCGACGCTCGGCAGCACATGGCAGC
>OMNN01007307.1:5111-25074 GCA_900302755.1 Chromis chromis
ACCCCCCCCCCCCAAAAAAAATAAAAAAATAAAAAATCTTTACCACCTTATCACTTTCTCACTTGGCTCTACTAGTGCCACTTTAATTCTACACTTTATTTATTACACTGCCAGTGTTATGCAGACGCGAAGACTGACTCAGGTCATGTTAAAAAAATAAAAACAGGGTATATAGCAAAATATCTAAAGTATGTAGAGTCAGAATTTCAGCAACACACTGATGGCAACATTAAGGTGGTTTCATGTTTTCTGTAAAAACTTACCAAGTACAAGGTGTTCACCGGCTACACATTCTCAGCATGAGGCTCACTGTATAATTCGGCTTTAGGACAAAATATGGAGTTTCCTTGCCGGTTTTTCTTACACATTCAGAATCATTAGCCTGCTGCTTTTTTTGCGGTGTTGCTGCAGCTCACTTTATGCATGCCCTTGTAATATTTATATTTTTAAAGCTCCCTATTAGCTGCAGTTTTGCATTGCTCCTTAAACATTGCTTTCTCAGCCCTGGAATGCAAAATCATTTTCTGAAGAAGTCAGAAAATTTAGATAATTAGATTAATATGTGTGAGGACTAGTTTTGGCTTGAAAATGGCTTGAATTAATAACCACTAGTTGACTAGGAAAGTTTTTGCAGCCCTTGTTCCTTTTAAAGTATTAAAGGAAATTCCAGGAATAGGTTTAGTGACTCCTCGGCTGAACTGCTTTTAAATCTGTTTTTCTAAGTTATTTTCTTCTGACCTTAACACACAGTGATCCGTGCTGGAACCAAGGCTGCAGAGGGTGTACCTGAGGCAGACATGATCAAAAGAACCAGAGTGAGTACATTTTTCATAAACATTTCTACTTGGAGAATGAGTTTTATTACATCGTAGTTGAACTTGTACTCAAATTGCACCTACTTTGGCTCATTATTTGATGTTGTCTCTTCTTCTTAGTTTGAAGAAGTAAAGAGAGCCAAGCTTCGGGACATAAACGTGTTTGTGTCAAAGAATCGTCTGTGTGTCCATAACCTGCCCAAGTCAGTGGACAATAAAAAACTCAAAACACTCTGCCTTCAAGCTGTGAAAGGAGACAAGAAAGTTCGCATCACAGAGGTGAGAATATGCCGTGTTTTATCTTTAAGTATAGCAGTATTGAAGAGATTATCCTATTTTTTTGCATGTTTATTTGAAAGATTTTTGTGTGAGCAGGATTTCTGAGTGTTAGGACGTCTATGGAATTAAAAACACTTTGACTGTGTGTCCAGTTGGGGGTGTTGTGGCCATTCTATTCATGCTGTTTGTGTGTGTACCTCCTGTTTCTCCTTTTAGTGCCGGGTCATGTATGACAAGAAGCCAGAGAAAGGTCAGGTGATGGGACAGTCATTAGGTTATGGCTTTGTTCAGTTCCAGGACCATGAAAATGCTCTCCGCACACTTCGTTACCTCAACAACAACCCCGACATCTTTGGCTCGCACAAGGTATATGTTAGCTGTGGAATTCTGTGCAGAAATCATTGTGTGTGTTTAAAAGCAACATTATTTCAGGTTTGTTGCTTCTGTATTTTCCCTTTGACTTAATATTGTGGTGTTTATTTGGTTTGGCACACTGAATTATTTAACAAAATGTATGTATTTTGTATCTATTTTTATGTATTCTGCAGAGACCCATTGTTGAGTTCTCCCTGGAAGATTCAAGGAAACTCAAAATAAAAGAAATGCGACATCAAAAAAACAAGGTTTGTATGTATTGATTAAGGTGTTAACTGCAGCCAAAATGAAATGAAATTTTATTTTATTTTTTCTAAATCTAAAGTAAGCCTGTGTTTATTTTTGCAGGAGGTTTTCCGTAATCAGCCTTTTAAAACAGGAGTGAAACCTCAGTCCCAAATCGCTGGAGATGGAAAAGGGCCATGGAAGGATGGAAATAGAGCGCAGTCCTCATCGGACCTGACAGGAAAACAGAGAGGTGAGAAAATATTATTTATATTTTTACATTTTTGTCTTTTACCAGATTAAGTAGTTGGACATGAAGCTCGAAACCATATGGGCTCAAATTGTCTTGGACACATCCCGGTCATACATGTGTACTTTTATGCTGTTTGTTATACTGAGTGACAATGTAGAAATTGACAAACATGATCCACTGTCAGAGCAAACTAATGCTGTGGTGAAACAATTATATATTTATATTATACCACGGGGGCAGTGGTGACGCAACAGGTTAAGCCCCTGACTACTGATCAGAAGGTCAGGGGATCGAACCCCACTGCGGCCACTGTTGGGCCCTTGATCAACCCCTGACTGCTCCCTGGGCGCTGCACTGTGGCAGCCCACTGCTCCTGCTATGTATGCTATGTAGGATGGGTAAAATGCAGAAGTTGAATTTCCCCAAGGGAATTAATAATGGTTAAAATATTATTATTATTATTTGGTGTATTTAAAGTTAACTCGGCTGCCTTTTGTTTTCGCTGTAACTATTTACATTATTCTGACTTTCAAATGTTCTCTCTATCCAATTTTCTGTCTGTATTAGGTTTTCCTGAAAGGCAGAAGCAGGACAGATACTTTTCAGGCTTCAAAACCAACCCTGAGGTTGAGCACATAGATTTGCAGAATGGCAAAAAACGAAGGAAAGTGCTACCTTTCCCTTCCCATCGAGGACCTAAGCTCAGGTACCATTTTTATTACTGTTAGTAGTCGCCTGTCTACAATGCACTCCCCATCACTTTGTGCTTATGCAGATCAGTCTTGAGGATATGCATACAATATTGAATAATTTCATGAGAATGAAACCTGTCATGTGTTTGCTGATACTTTAGTGTACCCTTTGAAGTGTCAGAGCCTAACAGTCTGAATTGTAAAACCTTAGGATTTCATTGGTAGAAATAATCCAGTAACTAATGCAAAGTAGCCAACTAATGTAACCTGTTTTGAGTTGTCAGGTGCAAACAGCCTAAGTCTAACACAAACTAACGAAATTAAAAAATGAGGACAAAAACACATTGACTCTGCAGCAGTCATGAGGACTAAGTTACAGATTGTAAACTGTTTTTCCTTTGCAGAAAACGTGACAAAGGAAAGCAAAAGGCCCCACCACCCAAGACAGCAAAGCCTGGGACCAGCTGGAATGCACGTCAAAGACGACCAATGGAAAAGCCCACACAGCCCAGAAATCAGGTTTATACTTATTATGTTGTATATTCACAAGACATCTTACAGAAAAGAATATCTAATAAGCATTAATTTAACAAACTACTAGGGCTGTTCGGAATAGTAGTTGCCGTCCTTCGATTATTCGGGTCCAATTAATGACAACTATTCGAATATTCGTCTCGAGCCGTAGTGGTGTGCCAAGGCGGGGCGGGGGGGAGTAGAGTGGAGTGCGGAGCATAACAGCGGAGCTGAGCGTGACATCGGAGTTGGTAGGTCCAACATCGGCGGTGTATTAGAGCTTCAGCTATGCTCTGACATTGCAGCAGTGCGCTCCGCAGCGGCCGGTCGCACGCCCGGCCCAGGGCTGATGTCAGTCAAATTTAAACAGCAAATTAGATCAAAATTTAAAATGTATTTCTGGCAATTTGAAAGTAATAAAAGTGAGTGTTTACTGTACATAGGGCTGAACATTTGATCAATTTCATATCAAAACCACAATTTGAAATGATGCAATTAGCAAATCACAAAGGCGGCAATTTAGGACATACACCGATCAGCCACAACATTATGACCACTGACGGGTGAAATGAATAACACTGATCATATTGGTACTATGTAGTGCTCTGCTGGAAAACCTTGGATTTTGGCATCCGCGTTGATGAGACTTAGACACCCAAATAAACATTGTCCCAGAACAAACACACTCCCTCATGCAAATGGAAATCCCAAATGTCACTGGCCTACCCCCGCAGGAAAATGCACCCCACCACATGGCAAAAACATCAGACAATCAGGAACATGTTGAGGAACATGACAATGGCCCAAGATGTTGATTTGACCTCCAAACTTCCTCGACCCCATTGTGATCAAGCATCAACATCCTGGTGCCAGACCCCATAGGACACCCTGAGAGGTCCTCTTGTCCATGCCCAATGGTTCAGAGCATTTTTGACCACATAAGGGGGACCAACACAATATTAGGCAGGTGCTCATAATGTTCTGCCTGATCCATGTATGTGTTTAAACAAAGTCATAGGTGAGCTGGTGTGCTTGAGCTGCGTGGGGAGCTGTAGATGTAGATAGAGGCAAGGGCTTATAGATCTGCATACTCTAGAGCAGGGATGGGCAACTCTGGTCCTCGAGGACCACTATCCTGCATGTTTTAGATGTCTCCCTCTTCCAACAGACCTGATTCAAATGATCAGCTCATCATCAAGCTCTGCAGAAGCCCGATAACGATCCTGATCATTTGAATCAGGTATGCTGGAAGAGGGAAATATCTAAAACATGCAGGATAGTGGCCCTCGAGGACCGGAGTTGCCCATCCCTGCTCTAGAGGAAGCAATAGAGTAGAGTTTCATCTAAGACATTTTAAGGTCGGAAGGGATTATTTTCATGAATAAAACTTCTAAATATGTGGCTTTGACACAAAAAAGATTAGGTTTTTAGGGTTTAATCAAACACCAGAGAGGTGCTTTAATAGTAATATTGGTTCTTTGGGGCTTTTTTAAAAATCTCGTTTACTCACTAACATGCTCCCAATGACATTTTTAGCATGCTGATATGGAGCAGGTAATGTTTACTATGCTCATACTCTTAGTTTATCAGTATACTAATGTTCACTTGTGAGCACTACTAAACAAACAGCAGAGACTGATGGGAATGTTATTACTTTTGCAGGTATTCGGATAATACTTTATTATCCGAATACCTGCAAAACTATTTGGATAATACCCTTACATGATAAATCAGGAGCTCACCATGAAAGCATGAACCCAATTTCACTGCAGTCCATCCAATGGCTCTCCATTTTGTATTGGGAAATGTTAACCTCACGGGGTGCAAAAAGTAAAGTCGGGGATCATTAAGACTCATTGTTGAGATTCTGTAACACATTTTGCATCAATCTATCTTGAACATTTGTGGGGATTTTTTTAAGGATAAAACTTAGAAGTTATCCTCTGGGTCTCTAATTTTCAGGGCAATCCAACTAAACTTTGTCTACATATGTCAGCTTGGACTTCAGTGTTGGACCAACTATCTGACTGTTACATTATCACGATCCCTAGAGTCATGTAGTGCTGCTAAAACGGAGCACAGTTTTCCAGATTTCCCAACATAGCAGAGCTCTACATCAGTTTGGATCAGATTAAAGAATAACAAATATGATTACTCAGCAGTGCATCTAAAGTAATTTAAGCTCATGACTATTATTGTTGTGTAACATCTGTATTATTTCCTGAAAATTATGCAGATTTCAGTACCTAATGTGTAACATTAGACTGATTCAGCTGCATGTTTGGAAATAAACCAGATGCCAGACATAACTGTTTTCCACCATCGCTGCCCTCATCTTGACCTTAACCATGTAGGGAGAGAAGCTGAAAGACTTTATGAGGACAGTGATGTTGAGAGGATACAAGAGTGGGACCAGCTCCAAGTGTTGTCACAGGGAAAAAAAACTGCAGTGGAAGATATTTCAAGATAAGTAGTTGTGTCTCAGTGGTAAAGACGGTAGGCACTGCAGATTTACATTTGACAAGCATGAAGCTGTAACTGAAGAGCCTGAGGAGACATTTCAGGTCTGTGAGCCACATTTCTGCTGGATTGCAGGGAAAACACATTAAAGTTTTTTTTTAGTGTGAGCTCAAAGGTCGGCTTGAGCCTGAAGTGGTCCACGGCCAGTTCCTGCTCTGTTCCCAGAGCTTTCCTTGCACAAATTCCCGGACTGTCCTGCGTCCAGGACAGGAAGCAGTTGTTAAACCTCAATGGGTCAGTGAAGGATGATGAACCGTGAGCCAAGGAGCCCCACAGTCAGAGAATGATTAAGTCCTCAGGGCATGAGAGAAGTCACAGAGAATGTGGCCATGGAGATATTCTTTATTTGTACTTGTGAGGCTTCTTTGGAATGATGTGCGTCTCATCTGAAGAGTTACGTCTTAAAAACACATGGTTGCCATGTATAAAAGCATTAAGACTGCTTATCGTAAATTATCTTGTACTCTACTTGTATTATAAGCTTCTTTACTACAGATGTCTCTGACGTTGCCGCTTTCGGTTGCACAACACAGAGGTTTGCAGCGATGATAATTATCAGTCTTCTGGTGCTTGTTCTGCTCAGACATGAACAAACAGACAGTGGCAGCCGCTGAAAACTGTCATGAGAGCAGACAGGCTCTGCACTCACTCACAGACAAATGCAAAACAGATAACCTTCCATCATTATAAAGATATTTTAAGAACGCCATCAAACATAGTGATTACATCTGTAATGCAGGTGGATAGAGCATGTAAACAACTTGTTTACAGCTTGGTTATTAATCCCCTGACCTGTCATTTGATCATTCTTTACACCGGGCCTGAAGATTGATTAGTAATACTGTTTTTTATCCTCTTCAGCAGCAAAGACTCAGTAACAAAAAAACACTGATTAAAAGGAGTGTTTGTCTGTTCTTATGTAAGCTGTGAATGTTTGCATGTTTGGCTAACAAGTTTACAGAGGTAACATGATCCAGCATTGATATTACTTCCAAGGGAGTTTCACAAATTATTTGTGGAGATACAAAAGTCCCCTTCACAACAAGCACATCTACTGTGTGGTTTTTCTTCACTGTGGCATTCAGGCCTGATCCCAAACAGGAGGTTGTGTATTATTAGACCAGGAGAAACTAAACTCTCAAGACAACTTTGCCAAAAACTTTAGTCCGTCCTCATCCGAAAGCATTTTCTTTTGTAATGCTTACACTAAAACTATGCTTGAAAATGTAAAGGATAAAGTGCTAATCTTACCACACATTATACAATAGGCGTCTAAACAAGCTGGAATAGCAGTCAGGTCTTTCTTTTTTTGACTATACATACACCTCTATAGGATTGACTATCTTTGATTCAACCAATGAGGAGCCAAAGGGGTTTGGTCCCATACTGGTCCAAATCCTGGGGAGCAGAAGTAATAACGTGGCCCAGCGACAGGTATAAATAGGTGACTTTCCACTGCAGGAACTTGGCGTGAGGTGGAACAAACGTTTACAGCCCATAAACATCCCCTTCAGTCTTTCTGTTTGCATTGCAGTGTGAGATCCGACAGCTTCAACTGACACTCGTGACACCAACTGTGAATGTCCTGACGCAATGACAAATATTAGTTACTGGACGCAACTCCAGTTCTATCAGCACATAGGTAATAGAACAATGGAGGTTTGTTATGTTAGACAATATGGTGATTTCCGATGTTGATGGCGATGTTTGAGAAGAGAAGACTGCTACTCAACAAGGATACTGAGAGGGCAGAACAATGGCGCCACAATGGACAACAGTCCGCTCTAAGTTTAACCAATCAGCATTTGCCTTTTGAATGTTTAACCAATTAGCATCAGGACCTGCACAGCAGCATTTAAGAGGCACTCAGAGTCACCAACATTAAACTGGTACTTTTTTGCTCCCTCAAAATGGCCCTAAAGGGTTCGTTCTGGCAGTCAGAACAGGCAGAAAAGTTCAGGCTGCCCTAAAACAGCTCGCAAGTTCCTGCTGTGGAAATCATGCTACTGATGCCCCAGAAGTCCAGTGGCCCAAATGGGTGAAACTCAACCAGTTTTGTATCTTGCCTAAATTCAGGTCACCACACATGGTGCAAAGTTGATCAGAATGTGACTTACTGTGCCAATTCTCAGCCTAAACTGACCCAAATCCACAAATCCCTGTCAAAATTGGTACCTTTTAGTGGGCCAGCCCAATTCACGTCAATCTCAAATTGGTATTATACCATTTAAGTTGAAAACCAATTGTTTTAAAGATTATTAAGAATTTGAATAGGTAAATCTGCCTCTGTTATCAGTTTAAACCACATATCTGCAACAGTGAGGTTTTGGATTCATCGAAAGGTCAATTACTGTAGATTTTAAGGGTTAAAGTAAAGATTTTTACCTAAAGAGATTTGTTTTGCTCATATATTTAACTAATTATAACAATGGAAATATCCATCCATCCATTATCTACTATCCATTATCACTGCTTAATCCTCTGTAGGGTCGCGGGGGGCTGGAGCCTATCCCAGCCGACTCGGGTGAAGGCAGAGGACACTCTTGACAGGATGCCAATCGCACGTAGAGACAGACAACCAAGCACACTCACATTCACACCTACGGACAGTTTAGAATCATAAATTAACCTCAGCATGTTTTTGGACGGTAGGAAGCTGGAGAACCCGGGGAAAATAAAAATTACTGTGATGAAAACATTTTCTTCTTATTATTCTCCTTTAACATCAGCTTCCACCAACCATATGTCCTCGCATATGTTGTTTCAGGCGTATCGCCCGCAGCTGATTGCTTCTCATTGCACAAGCATCCATTTATACAGACTGTGGTTTTCCACACAGCATCCAGGCTTCATTTAGCACAGAGAGTTATCAGGGGCCCAGCTGAAGTGCTGAACGGGACGGCTGGCCCGAAACTCATGGAGGAGTTTGGATGAACAAGCGGATAAACGGAGATGAAACAGAACAAGGAGAGTTGTGCAGCTGGAACGGAGACAAGTCGAACTTCTCAGCCAGCAGCTAATGGCTCATAGACACACGCACATGTATAAACATGTCCAGGAAAACTCACACACATGCACACACACAGAGACACACACACACCAGATGCTGTGCAGTAGCCAGAGTGGATAAAGTGAGGAGTCCTTTTATGGGTGTTGAAAACAAAGCAAGGGATTGAACAGCAGCAAATGTACCGTTATGATATGATATGCTGAGCCAGGACAAGGCCGCCTGCACTCCCCTCCTCCCTCCACCTCTATCGCCTCCCCCCTCCTCCAACCCTTCCCTCCCTCCCTCCATGCTGCAGGCCAGTGTTATTAATGTATTGACTTGCATTATTGATGGATGGCATTATGATAATGGCTCTGAGAGCACTCATGAGGAGGGGGAGTGAGGGTAGTCTGAGTGTGCGTCTGTTTGAAGGGAGGGAGGATGCTGCAGGACATGTTGCGGGGGGTAACGGCAACTGAGTGGACAGAAGAGACGACGGCCAGTCCACCTCCAATTAAGCAAAAATGTGAAGAAGCCACATTTGACACCATCAGTTTGAGACAGAACTGCACACACAGATTCATCTCAAATGACACAGTCGCCGCTTTTCTTCTCTCCTCTCCGTCTGTCTCTGTCTCGATGTCTATCTCCCCTCATCTCTGTTTTAATCTCTGCATCATCAGAGCATTTCGCCGTGGTTGGTGGGCCAGTGACGCAGACCCAAAACCTGATACGCTGTTAGACTGAGCTGCAGAGAGTCTACATGGAGATGGCATGAAAACAGCCTCCTGTCTCCTACCACACACTAGTTTAGTTTAAGTTAGAGCTGAAACTGCTTAATTTGTTTAAGCACTTTTTAAGTCAAAATCCTGAATATTATCTCGACCAAGCATCTGAAATGTGAATATTTGCTGGTTTTGATGATAATATATTGAAAATCTTTAGTTTTTGGATTACTGGTAGGACAAAATGGAGATATCCCTTAGATTGGATGATTTGATGGATGTCTTTCTCTTTTTTCTGACAGTTAAAAGCTCGATGAGTAGATTAATCACTAATAAAAATGGTTTAGCAAGGGACTAGTTTGGTTTAGTTCAGTTTAAACTGGGGCTGCACTGAATGACTGCTTTTGTCGTGTTGGTTAATCAATTAGCTGTTTAGTCTCTGCAATATAAGAAACTAGTGAAAAATGCCCCTTACAGTTTTGTAACACTCAAAGATTTTACATTTTGCCCTAAAACAACACTTAAAGACTAAACATATTAAGTTTATTGTCACATTAAACAAAGAAAAGCAGCAAATCCACCAGAGTCAGAAGCTGAAACTGTCGCCCACAGAATACGCTTGTTCACAATTTAGACACACTCTGTTGCAGAGATTTTGAGGTCATACTATCACAGTCTACACACACACACACACACGCACACGCACACGCACACTCACACACGCACACTCACACTCACACACACACACACACACACACACACACACACACACACACACACACACAAACACACACACACACACACTCACACACAGGCTGCTCTTACAAATGGGTCTGTTGCATAATTTAGTGTGTTTCCCAGTTCTCTATCCAGCCGAAATACAATTCCATAAAACATGCAATATTGATTGCGTCCTTTGCAGATATATCTGTCCTAGGAAGGCTTGCAGGTATACAAACCATTTACGAAACATAGGTGATGTAATGAAGTTCATAATCATAAAAAAATGCTTTCAAAGCAGATGTTGTTGTTTCTACTTGTGCTTGTTCTTGGAATCTTTTCTTGTTCTGAGTGACCTCTTTGCGTCTGCATAACCACAAGGGGGGAATGACCCTAAAACTACATTCCTGTGTTCGTGTAAATTTAGAAAATCCACATTTTTGAAGAGAAACAAGCTGTTTCCAAGTTGAGAAGTAACATGGTTACTTAGTCCACTCCTTGACATGTTTTAGAGAGCTGAAACATGAAAAAATGCATTTCAAAATTAATAACAATAAATGAGCAAATGTAAAATCTGAGACTATTATGTGACTACTATCAATCTAAATAGACATTTTTATAAACTTTCAAACTAAAGTAAAGCCGCAACTATATTAAAAAAAGATCAAAGTGAAGTGAAAACCTACTAGATAGAGGTAAATTACAATATCACACAGTCTCAGGCTAAATATGCAATCAGTGCAGTTCACTGTGCAACGTTTACTTAAACAGGGAGGCTTCTGGGCAGAAGTGAAAAGAAGCGGAATAAGAAGACTGAGTGGCTTGATGCAGGACGATTTTATGCCTATTTTAAGCATTTTGCCCTCATTGAAAGTGGAGAGTTAAGAAATGCATGTAAAATGATCTAAAGATTTAAAACTGGGGAGAAAAAGCAAAATTGTGAAGTCAATTTAAAAGAAAGAAAAAATCGATCTATCTAATTATGTATATTAATATTACCTATTATAGGTAAATGATTTCTTTATTGTTTCTGCACTTGTAAATATCCTTCATTAAACATTAAAAAGCACAACAAAAAAAACAACAACAAAAAAACAAGGTGAAGGTCATTCTCTTTTTTCTTTTTTTCTGGGTGCCTTAACTGCTGGAATATTCTTATTTTTCTTTCGCTTTTTTCATCTAATTTTCACCAGAACTGTCTATTTTCCATTTTTCTATGGGAATATTTTGAATAACACAAATCTTTAAAATGAGAAAACCTTTTGTTACATTTAAAGACCCAACTGAAAACAAAAAAATGATTTGTAGGTGGGATGTGGTGTTTTTGTTTAAAATTAGTGTGTAACCAGCCATGTCAGAATATGGTCCATATACTGTAAATGATCTCTATGGGATACTAAAGAAACATCTTTCTGGCAGATTAAAAGTTTAAGTCTATTTTGTCTTCCCTTCTTTCAGGCGAAACCTTCTCAGAAACCTTCAGCCACACAGAGACATGTCAGCCGTGTACACAGTGTACAGGTCTGTACCGCATGGACACGCCCTGCACCGACTCCAACGACGCCATCTGTGTGTGCAACTACGGCTACTACCTGAATGAAATCTCGCAGCGATGTGAACCCTGCACCAAATGCCCGGAAGGCAAGGGGATGCTGCTGAGCTGCGAGCTCAACCACGACACGGTGTGTGAGGAGTGCACCGTGGACACGTACTCAGACCAAGAGAGTTCCCGAGAGCCCTGCATCCCCTGCACCACCTGTGATGAGGAGGAGGCGTTAGAGGCCTGCACCTCAGTCAGTGATACAGTTTGTCCAGGTAAGATAAAAGCTCATATTTTACAGTAAAGTACATCAGGTGCATATATACTCGATAACAAATCATCTGCATGAGTGTCTGCCAAGATGAAATGTTCCAACGTGTGTATTTGGCTTGTAGGCCACAAAATTTATATCGTGTGGACTTTTGCGGTAACATAAATCTGTGAAGTTCAAGCAAAATTCTGACACTTTAGGAATATTTTAGGATATTCTCCATCTTTCTTAGAGTTTATTGAAAAGAGCAACACCATTCTCAACATGTACAACAAATATGAAGCTATAGCCGGTAGTCTGACAGGTTAGCTTAGCATAGTAAGCATTTTTCCCGACATTAGCTTTAGATTTTGAAAGCATCACAATCTCACATTTATACCCCAATTTATAGCAAAAGAAAACACGAAACCATAATCTGTGGGATATCTACAGTAACAACTACATTATTTCGGAACAGTCGCCTTGCCGATGAGTTTTGCTAATGTCATTTTTTAATAGTTCAGTACTTGGTGAACTGGACCTCATACAGTAGGTTACCAAGTTCAAACTGCTGAGGGATGAGGCATCCGTACTGTGGGTTAGAAGGAGGAAAGTAAAGTTCATCGGAAACTGATCCTTTCTTCTAACAAGACAACTCTGCTCTTGTTCCGAGATTTGTTTTTCCGCTGTCTAACCAATGGCTGTGGGATGACCCTGTGTAAACACTGGGCAAGTTTATCATGAACTTCTGTGCAGAGTAAAGTTGAGTGATGGGGTGCGTTGCCCAAGGTCAAGATGGATTCAATAGAAGCACATATTGGCTGTCCAACGCTGGACTGACACTCCAACGTGCTGGACGTTCACTTTGTCAGCTACATAATCGGATCATCTCAGTTCGACACTATAGACATTGTTGGCCCGTCGACCGAAATGCCACGCCGAAGCTGAAGTCTCATTATCTTCACCGACTCATCCCATCCAAAGACACAAAGACCACACTCTTCCGATGTTGCGGGTTTAGTAGGAGGTCATATCTCTGAACGGGGTTCTGAATTTCTTTTATATCATTGCACCCTGTGGGTATCACACTCCAAATCACAAATTCCTTATGCCTGCAGTCACTGCTCATTCCAATGATCTGATGCCTCACAGATTAAATCAATGCTTTTGTGAGATGACAATAAAAGGAGTCTGTTGATCAGCTATGCAGTCTGTTGGGGCCGCGGTTTGAAGGATGTTGTTATCACAGTGGTGAACACTGAGCCGGCCTCAGGCTAAAGGGGCTCTTTTGTACGTCTCCCATGATCCTGTTTGGCCTGCGAGGGCTTTTGGTTTAGCCCATGGGGCTACTTGACTCAGCTAGTAATGAGTAAAACAGACAGAGAAGCTAATGTAAACTAAATTCAATTTACTACATTTATTTCTGGGGTCTGGGTCTAAAAACAGTGATCTGATTTTAGTTTCCTGTTTAATCAAAGAAAGTCTTGTCTTGGGCAATAAACGTCAATCACATTGGAGTATTTAAGGATGAAATATCGAGATCTTGCTTATTATTAGTCACAGTTGGCTGCTGATACTGATCACAGTGGGTAATATGATCATTATTTGATTTTTTAAGTACCCAATATTGTGACCAGGACATAAAGTGACTAAAACACATCATGCGGAATAATGCAGTTTTACAGTATAAGACTAAGACTGCTGTTATACTTATACTTGGATCCATGACACTTTATTGTAAACCTAAAAAAAAAAAACATTTTGGTTCTTCTTTAAAACTGGACCAACAGATCAAACAAGTAGTCAAAATTAGCTTTTATTTTTCAACTAAAAGCTTTATCCAAAGTCAAACCCTTAATTTCCTTTGTAGATCTTGAGAAGATCACTTGTGCTTTTTAATTATTTGTATGTTAGAATGATCCAGGCGCTGATATCCTGTTTGCATTTGGTTCAAAATGCTGCAACTCAGCTCCTGACTGTACATGTCAGCAAAAACATATTTCATCTATCCTGCCAAATTTACATTTGCTGCCTGTTCAGTATCAGACTAGGTGTAACATTTGGCTTCTTGTTTTCTCTTATACACTCTTATGTTTCATGTTGCCTGCAGAGGTCATTAGATCAGAATCTGTTTCTACATCTTTGATGTAGACTGGCTCTTAAGGCTGACCAGTTTTTTCTCAGTGGAAGCTCCAAAGCTATGGAACAGCCATTTATATCAGGCCGTCAACTTCATTACCAGCTCTCTAATCTCAACTAAAAGCATGTTTTTACTTGCTGACATTTTTGGTTTAAATCCATTGTCGTATTTGTCAATGTTTTGTTATTACTATCCTGAATTGACTTTGTTCAAGAGACATAAATTTAATTATCAGAAGGTTAATGCAACAAACAGTACAAGATTAAGACTGCTGTTATACTTGGTCATATGGCTCCCTATTGGAAACCTCATGTAAAGAATCTTAGTGTTGTAATTAGATCCACAGATCAAACCAGTAGTCATCTTAGAGCTTTATCCAAAGTCAAACCTCTCCTTTCCTTTAAAGATCTTGAGATGCTTTTATCACTTCCACTACTGCAATTACTTGTTTGTCGAAGTGGGCCAGGCACTAACATCCTTGTACTTGGCACTTGTTTATAAGTGCTTGAATGCATTGGAACTGACTTATCTGCCAGAGCTGTTGCACTCTTAAGGCCCACATCGCCTGCTTAGGTTATTAGATCAGAATCTGTTAGTACTTCTTAGTTGTGGACTAACACTTAAGGCCGGCTGGTCTTTCTCAGTGGAAACTCCAAAAATCAACTTCACTGCTGGTTTTCTAATCCAATTAAACACATATTTTAACTTGCTGACTGTTCCTGTTTGGATCCAGTTGCAATTTTTCTGTTGGTGTAAAGTCCTAATGATAACCTTGTAATTGTTATAATACAACCATTTAGACTAATTTTAATAGGTGTAATAGTTTAATGTTTTTAAATGAGTCTTTGTTTTTAATAGTTTTATTTGTCTCATGTTGTGCAGTACTTTGTTCCAATGTTTTCTTGTGTTCAAGTCTGAACTGACTTGGCTTGCCTTCCCCTTGTACATGAGGGTCTGCTAGGGTCAGAGTGAGGCTCTGTGCAGACATCAGTGTATTCTCCAATGTTTTGTTACTGTTTTCCACGTGGTCACTACACTACAAGATCACCAACTGCACATGCGCCGAAATATGTACGTAGATGATGATCTGCTGCACATGTATGGAACTTGTCCTCCAAGCAGACAAGAAAGTAGTATATGTGTCCACGGTATCTACAGCTGTCCATCTGCGCGTCCACAATGGTGTATAACCAGGCCCTAATAAATCGTTGAGTGTCTGCCCCGCTTTAAAAGAACCTTAGAAAATACACAACAGACAAAGAAGGTTATTTGATCAGCAAAAGTGGACACAACATATATCGATGTTTTCTGCCCCGCTGCTGCAAAAACCATCTCGCATTGACGCTTTAAAGGCAGCTTGATTGAACTTGTGGTCTGAGAAAGAAGTGTGGTGTTTGGGGGAGATGATTCATCCGAGATCAAGATATAAGGAGCCAGAACTCCAATACTAAAACATCCTTTAGATAACTAACAAAGTGTACATCATGATGAATGTGAGTCTGCTGTTTTTTCCAGGCATGATGATTTACAGCCCACTGTATATGGGCTTCATTGTGATATGTTATTCTTCACTCTAACCCAATCATGCGCCATTTATTCCTAATGTAATCTTTTTACCGAAGCCCAGGCGTTATCAGCGCTTACAAATCTGTAGCGCTGCCAGACGTCCGTATCCATTAATGTTCGGGCAACACAGGCCCGAAGGCTAAACACAGTCAGGAAGGTGGAGGGGCTGAGAGGAAGACGCAGAAGGACATGAAAAGACGAGTCGTAACTTGAGACATAATTTAAACAGAGGCTGAAAAGGACCAGAACATCACCTTGACGATAATGTAGGTTATTTTTAGAGAGAAAACTGGATTTACAGCTTTACTGTTCACATTATGTTGAAGTTTAGGATGAGGGTGCATTTCCCTTTGTGATGATTTTGCAGCTTTTTTGTGGATACAAGCTCAGCTGATGCGTGGGGTGAAAAACCAATTTCCTCCAACTCTTCCAAAGGGATTAATGCTTTTGTTTTGCGTCTTACAAGGAAAAAAGTCACTCTTTTCACATCTCACTGATGGTAAAACATGCTAATACTGACCAGATTTTGTCAGACCCACCGAGTTGAGGATTTGAAGGCAAGATGCTTATCTAAAGACGCGTGATATGACTTCCACCGTTCTGCAGGCCGGCGAGCGAGGCCAGAGGTCAAAGGTCATGGGAGACTCGTATGCGGAGGGGGTGTTTGAGGGATGATGAGTTCCTCTTGGGGATGTGCACTGAACAACATGGTATAATCCCCACAATCCTTCCTGGGGTCATGACATCAGTGAGACAAGTGAAGCTAAATATTAAACATCCTATCAAAGTGGCATCAGCCATGTTATCATATATCAGCAATGAAAGCTGAGAAGTTATGTGTATATATCCAGCTTATGTATGAGAAAATGAGATGCTAGCCAGTGGTGGAAGAAGTATTCTGATCCTTCACCTAAGCAAAAGTAATAACAATACAGTCACTCCCCTACAAGTAAAAATCCTACTTAAGTAAATGTACAGAAGTACATAGCAGCAAAATGCAGGTAAATTATTAAAGCAAAAGTACTGGTTAAGTCCCTCTAATGTATGTTTTATTATATATGACATCATTGGATCATTAATAGTGAAACATCAGTGTGTCAGCAGCATGTTACTGTTGTAGCTGCCGCAAGTTTGAGCTGCTTTATAGGCAGTTTTTATACAGACACAGCAGATAAAGCTGAGAGGATTAATGACAGAGGAAAGAAGAAAAAACAAAGCTCTGACTTTTTCTCTAATCTTTGATTTTGGGCGAGATATCGGATCATTTGAACATTTATTGAAACAATTTGGTGGAGCTGTCTAACATCTGAAATGTGACTCCGACTACATGCTGCTTTTTTGTAAAACATCAGAAGACAAAACAGTTTAGAAAGTAGTCTTTAACAATATGGTTTTTTGTAATTTAAAAGCTTGTTATGCTATTCATTTTTGCAAAATCTTCAACTTAAAAGCAACTAAAGCTGTCAAATAAATGTAGTGGAGTGGAAGTATAAAGTAGCATGAAATGGATGTACTCAAGTAAAATACAAATATTGTAGTTATGCGCAGTACTTGGATAAATGTTAGTTACTTGCTACTACCGATGCTGGCAGGGCTGCGATTTCTACTAATGTCATGAGAAAATGTTAATTAATGTATCTGGCAAGTCATGAAATGTTGAATTGTTTACAGTAAAATGTTCCCTAACACCATATTTAATTTGTTTTCTGCCATAATATTTGATCATCCAATACATTATCCACTTATAGTACCTACAGCATTATTACACAGGACTCAGGATCCTGTTCTGCAGTGTTAAAGTTCAGGACTTTGACACTGAAGAACGGTGTCAAATGTTTGTCACAACATGTTAGCACAAATGAGACAGGGTTAGTGTGGGTGACTATAATTACCCCTATTACAGATGCAGTGGTTTGTTTGCCAAGCACAGGTATGGTTTGGGTAAGACTGCTTACAAGGTGACGCCCATCAAGCCCAGACAGATTTATTTCCAAATGCATTATCAACAGGAGTGGCCAGCCACGCTAACACATTGTGACAAGGCCCTTTCATGCCACGCTTAAAGCGAAATGAGCAATGTTTGAGTTTGACAGAGCACTTGCTGCCTGTTCTTATCAGCCTGAGGTTAGAAGCTCTCGAGGCCGAACAGAAGGTTTCGATCCGTGACCCTGTTCTTCCTTGAGCTTGTACCCAGGACTGTCGGGACACATGTGGGCTGAACTATCACCCAAACCCTGGGACTCTGGTTCTGTGGCAGCAAGGGCAACATATGCAATTGCATTATTCATGCACACACACAAAAAGAAAGTTCAAAGGATTACTTGAATATGAGTCACAAAACAAACACAAAAAGCCATGTGTATGCTGATGGGCACCGATACACACTGATTGAAATCAATAATGTAGAACGTTACAAATCTGAGATTGCTATGGAAGGAAGAAGGTTGGGTGGCTGCAGTGAAGAGAAACAAGAAAGCAGGAGGGGTGAGCAATCGAGCTAAGTTCATTTGGTTATTTAGTTGATAGGTGAGTAGGAGGAGGGAGCTGTTTCCTTCCTGAGTTTGGTTGACCTTAACAATCGACAGGCTGCCCTCCAGAAATCAGAAAGCACGATCAGCTAACCAGCACCAGCACTCAGGGCCTGACCAGAGAGGAAGACAGAGGGAGGGAAAGCGTGGAGGGACTGAAGGAGGAATAAATGGAGGATGGGTATCAATGAGGCGAGGCGGGGGGGATTTATGTTTCCCGGTTTGTGTCTACAGCTTGTGTGCAGTTGACCGTTTGACCATAAGTTTTGCTCAATAAAAACTGCAGATTCTGGCAGATTTAATAAACTGTAACTGGCTTTATAGCTGACTTTATAATCCGGATGTCATATTTTAATGTATTTAAGCTGATTTTAAGACCAGAAGCTTGTAAAGGGAGTCTTAAGTGTGCACTTTGATTGCTATTATCATCAAAGATTGAGGCTTATGCTGCATATCCCAGGCAAAAAGTCATACTATTATAAGATTATGATATGACCCTGTCTGGATGTCACAGATTGTAGAAGCCAACAGGCTTAAACTAATGGAGGAGGTTGAACTAATGCTTTATTATTTCACTTGTCATATTTCACATTACAAATAAAAAGGACAGACCAAATAATGACTTTAGCTGGGGTTGCTGCAGTGTAAACTTCTCTAAACCCAATAAAGAGCAGGGCAGAGCTGCTACATAGTAGCTTTAATTCAACACAGTGGGGAGTTACATAACCTGTAACTCCACAAAGTTAAGTTGGCTTTGGAAGTAAGTGAGGTTTTTGCAGCTTTTGTTGTATTTTTGCTATTTGAAAGGTGAATAAAAGATACCACCTTTGTTTAAATATCAATTTTCTTGAGTGAGACATGCATAGCTATCAATGCTAAGCTATTATCAATGTGAAGCTAAGATTGGACGAACCTACTCCGTGGGAGGGGCTTGATCGATGCCAAAAAGCACTTGACAGACAGATAAAGGGTGGGAGACAAATGGGGAAAAAGATAAAGGGCAAAATGCCATCGACATTCCTGATTTCCTGTGTCCAAAGCAGGAACGCAATTCACATCAATAGCTGTGAAGAATCCCCAAGTCCAGTCAGATTAACAATTCACTGTCTTTGTGTTGCACAGTCACTCATTGTGTGGCCATCACTCGGTCCCATCACATCTACTGACTTATATCTCAACTGAGTCGGGGCTGCTTGACCGCAACTGACCTTCTCTCTTTAACCCGTTTGCTCCCTGCTCCACACAGTACCAGCATTGTAGCCGCGAAGGAAGTTTTAAAGTCGACTGTGTCTCGGCCTCCTGAAGTCGGCTGCCATCCCTTTAGGAATTTGCCCCCCGACATTCCAGGGAAACTTTTAGAGGTGCTTTGGCATGAGTGAGCGATTCCGGTGGCAAGGGTGACCACAACACTTGCGCTTTCGCTCGTGCCGTGTATTCACTGCCAAGAGTTCTGCTCAGGCAGTTGAGGTTTTGTCCTCGTGGAGATTTATGGTATGTGTTGGGGATATTGTGTCTTTGCCAAGTTGAGCCTCTTTCTCAGCGATATTATCTTTTAATCTGCCCGGAACTGAACTACTGCACTTAAACATAAAGAGGGAAATTCATGGAATTTTGTGGTGCACATTTGTTGCATTATTTCCGTCAAAGTGAAAGTGAATTATTTTTGTCACAGTGACACACATTTTAATTGGTTTTCTATACTTCATGTGTTTCAATTTTTTTTTTTTTACTGATATTAAGACTCAAGAATTTAGGATTTTATTGTGGATGGCATCAACACATCATACAGAGCTGCTTCTTTCTGTGCTTTCTGGTGAATGCTGACACTACTAA
>OMNN01007312.1:1315-19433 GCA_900302755.1 Chromis chromis
GATTTTACACAGAGAGAAAAAAAAAGGCAGTGTGACTGCCTCCATACTCAATGGAAAGAGGAAGGTAGATGGGAACTGGCAGAAAGACAAAATAAATTGAACATGGGCTTTCGTAAAAATAGAAAAAAGAAAAAAGGTCTCAAGCTGAGAAAACATTATTTGTATTATTTCTTTAGTCTCATTATTATTCACAGAATTTACTTTGTATAAACCACTCAAAAATCAAAACTCTAGAGGCTGACAAGCTAGATGAGGGGAAGAAGTGAAAGGACTTCCTCTTAATCATGTATCAAGGACACAAAGCATCAACAGTGCATATCATTTGTAATTAAGCAAAAAACTAAATTAAAAAGGGAAAAAAGTATATGTACATAAATATATATGAATACAAGTTCACTTGTGAAGATTCATGACAGAAATATCAAATGATAAAACTGTAATTGCTCCATTTAAAGAACAAAAGCAAGTTCATAGAAGCAGTTTTTGAAACATGGTGGGCGGTGTTAGTGTTTTTCCTTCTTAAGAATAATTTTATTTTTGGTTTGTTTTTTGGGAGAACTAAATATTCTTAAGAGCAGCCAAAGAGGACCCAGTCTCTATCAAGAGAAAGACTTCTTTAGATTTATCACAGAATGGCAAGACAAATAGTTTCGGTTATTATACAACTGTTCACCAGCAAAGTAGAACTTTCAGAACATTTCAGTACAACTGTCGAGCAAGGTGCTCGCCTGCCATTGTCAACTTCGGTTTCATTTTCTTGCCCAAGGACACTTTGGCAAGTTCCAATACTATGAATAAAGTTATATAGTATAGATTTCTTTCAGGTAGGGAATATACATTCCTGATCAGTAATTGGGTTGTAATTTGCTGTATAAGTGCTATGTGAGAAAAATACAAAGCTAAAACTGTACTGCACACTGCAGAATGATCGAAAAAAAGCAAATCTATTGCTTAGATCTTTATAGAAGAACTAATGCTATGCCTGCTGTCAGAATGTGGCATCTATGTGTGACATTATATATTTGCCTTTGATGATGTTGCCTAGCAATAGGGGTGACTTAGGCTCTTCCCACAGTCAGCCAAATGGCCCTCTGAGGACTAAAAAACCCTAAAATGGCTACCAATCATCCGAGCAACTTCAGTCTTTACACTGCACTTCCTTGAGTCCCCAGTAATATACCTGCCAAGCCTGAAGTGGATCGGATGTACAGTTGTCTAGATAAGCAAAGAAAAGGAACACAGGAACAAGACACGTACAGACCGACAGAGACTCCTTCATTTATTATTGAGATGCAACTTTGAAAAGTTAAAATAGTGTCAAACACACAAAGCTTCAGGACAAAGTTGACTAATCTGAAATTCACCAATTCATTCTGGCCATGTCAACAAACATGCTATCATTTTGACCATGTGACAAATGAACATCGTCTGTATGCAGAAGTTGGCAGGTTGTTGGCCAAAAACGTCACATGGTAACGAACATCTTAAAGTCCAATATACATCTTTTTGGTAAAATGACAATGACTATGAGGTGAAATGCTACAATTCTGACTGAGGTTAAAGGTTCTGTGGTCAATATCTATGGTTCTATGTTTTGTAACTTGTTTATAGGAAGCATTTGTGTGGCATTGTGTGGAATGTTACCATCGAGTACATCATCCTGTGACAGAGTAGTTTTGGTCGATTTAGAGTTACATGGTGGCTGGAAAGCCAAGGGTGTGTTCCAGTACTCATACCATGCAATGTAGTCTGCCAGAAAAAGATTTAGTATGACAGAAAAGATAGTATGTCCAATGAAATATGTTGAAAATACCAGGATGTCCTACTACATCTGGTTGGATTTCACAGTATGCAAGCTAACATGCTTTTCCAGCAATTCTTGACCCACAGTGCCCTGAGCAGTAGAAGAAACATCATATATGTCATGGTGTCTCGCTTGAGTTTGAGTGTCTGAGAGCGCATGGACAGGTGATTTCACACTGTAGACTGTAACAGATATATAAGCAAGACGTAGCAAGTAGTATGTCCTAACTGTATGCATGCTGCACTCAATGGTACATTCTTTCTAAAGGCAGCTGCAGTACATACTAAAGAAAAAAGAAAAACTATGCAATTTGGAATGAAAGGCAAATTTGGCTCCATGAGAATACCTAGAATGGCGTATTCTATGTTGACAGTACAAGATTTGTTTTTTGAGTGGCCTCTTCATTTGTCCAGCATATGCTTGTCCACTGGGGCATGCAAGCATGTATTTTACCGATGCTCATTGTAAGTTATGAACTGTTTAATAGGGAACTCTTAACATTCTGTGGATGGGTGAAAACCCTGACATCAGTAGTATTGTTACAATGACTGCATTTTCCACATTTTAAATATTCTTCTAGAAAAAGCCAAGTGTGATTTGGTTTTATGGGTTGCAGCAGAGTATAAGGTTATCTCTGGTTGCTTAAATGATAGAAAGGGAGTTTAGTTAGTGTTCTCACATAGTGATGGTTTTGCATTTAGGTAGTGCCAAAGGCTGATTGTGTCCTGAGGTGTCTGAGAGTGAGTGAATTCAGGGTTATTCTTTCTGGGTTTTTTTTCAGATATGACTTCAGACTTATGCAATCTAAGTCTTAATGATGCTAAAGCATGGTTGTAGGCTTTGTCTATTATGGAATGATGGTAATTTATGTCATTGAATCTTGACTTCATCTCATCTGCTTTACATATAAATTCCTCCAGTCTCATTAGTCGTAAATATTGTCCCTTAGGTGGGCTTGTTTCAGCTGACATATCTGTTGTTGGACATTTTTTTCAGTATAAACCCAATAAAGACACAAATTATTCAAAACATGGTTTAGATGGTAAATCTCTAGCATCAGTGGCCTGTCAGTGCACAAACACAACATGCTGCTGTTCAGTAACTGCAGATGTATTTTTTATTTTAAGTAGTCTAGAATTTGTTACACAGTAATCAATTAGCTTGTCTTGCCTGTATGCACACTTGAAATGTTGTTTTGCTTGCCTTTTTTTTTTTTTCTCTTCATGAAAACAATATAGCAGCCAAATTAAATCCAGCATGTATGTCAGGAAACAAGAGATATTCTGAGATTGGTGCTCGTCTGTGAAGCCGCATCTAGTTAACAACTCCGCAGCAGTACAGTTCCCAGTAATAAACAGAAAGAATTCAACAACAGCACAAAAAAACAATTAAGATGTCCTCATATGCTCAAGACTCTGGAGGCCTGTGAGGGTTTTCACGGAAGATAAGTGTGATCTCTTCGACGTCTTCAATTTCCTGACATTCTGACGAGATAGAGAGCTATACATGTTTATGTAAATGTATTCTTAAGTGCAGTCATGTAAGATGAGGTGGAAAATGTAAGTTTTTTTTTTTTTTTCAGGTTAAACGAACGGCTTTTGACGATGGCACAACAGCACCTCCCCGCTGGAGAAGAAAGTGGAAAAAGGTGAAGTTCAACTCCTGCAGGTGCCGTTCCTCCACAGCGATTATCATCCTCCGCCACGCGCTGATGGCAAAAGCAGATAGACAGCCTCCACTATGTATGTTTACTGCCAATATTGCTTTTAAAGAGATGCCGTCCTGCAAGGCTCCTGAGGATGGCCCTGACATTTAAAGGGAACATTCTCTGAAAGGTGGGGTCTTTATTGCGATGTCTATTGAAAGTGACAACAACATGCTAGCATTTACTGGCCTTCTCCTATTGTCTATCTTGGTGCAGATAGAAGCGTCTTTGACGTAGCGTATTTTATTTCTTCCCCTGGAACTGGAATGGACAATGCTGAACAAACATGCAAAACACATTGTTTGTTTCATGAAAGCACGTCTTTTGCAAATTTAGCATCGAATGTTGGGTAGATAATCTGCATTAAGGAACAGTATAGTACAAACTATTGCATCCTTAATCTGTAAAAACATGAAAGTCTTCCTACTATCACTTTTTTCCCCCCTTACACGTGCCATTTGGCATCCCTAAATTACAAAGAAATCTCATCTGAAGCAGTCAAAAATGTCAGCTAGAATTAGCCGCACAGGGGAGCAAATACTCCAAGGAAGAGCAAATGACAGTCATTTACCTCCACCTTCCTATCATACAACAAACTCCCCACTCTCCTCACTGTTCTTCAGCTCATTCTGGAGCAAATAGACTCTAAAGACAAGCTCTTATCTCATCCTTTAAAACCCCGCTGTAATTGTCCTCCTTTGCTCTAAGATGGGAGTTCACACCTCTTCCTCCACATCTTGGTTCTTTTATGTGTCTGATGTAGTGGTGAATCACACTCAGCCATCTTTTATGCCCCCTTTAATAGACACTCACGGTAATTGCGCCATTAACTTTGGGGACTTCTGGCACGGATGTTCGTGAAAGACCGGGCCTGTGTTTTGGGGATTGGATGAGATTGGATGGTGTGGCTATTTTGGGCTTCAACTGCTGTAATAATGATATGCAGACAAGGGGAGCTTGATGTTGCATATTTTACACAACGGTTCCCAGTTTCATTCCAGTACTGTCACATAACTGCATACGCTACGAACTAGATACAGTTTTCAGAGGTATTTGCGTAAATTCATATGAGGGAGCTAGACAGTAGCTTTAGCGTAGGACTGAAATGAAATAAATCTGCAAGGAAATATAAGGATGCCAGCAATCCAGAAAGGCAATGAAAGTAGTATCCTCTGGCATCCAGAGTGTTCAGAGCTTATACAGTGGCCCCAGTGCTGCTACGTGACAGTAGCAGGCGCACACTCCTTGGAATACCAAACAGGCTGTGACTTAAACAGCAAGTTTTTCTAACTCAATGTGAAACAGCCAATCTCCAACCCCTGTGCCCCTGCTTTTCTGCCCCATGCTGAGGGTTAAATGGCTTTAACTCGCGGAGCAAAGAGGCAGGATGAACGTGAGGTAAGTCGGAGGGTTCGAGGGATTATTGGCAAGGAGCCCGGGGGTGTGGGGGGCAGTTTCTGGGTGTTCGGTAGTAGCGTTTAGGGTGAAGCACCGGTGAAGCACGGCTGCCTGGTTGTCTGGAGTGACCCATCACCCTGGACGGTCCACCGCAGGCTAATTTCATCCTCCACTGAGCAGGGAGCAAAGGGGAGCTGGCTGTCCTCCGAGGCCCACGTCAAGCCCCCCTCTTAAGGGCTTGGGATTGACATGGTTCCCTGAGGGGCGTCAGGGGTTGGTGGTGCTGGCAACGACAAGAAGGAGCAGGGAAGCCTGATCGCATAGAGAGGTTGATGAGTGAGATTGACACAGTGAAAGTGACTGTGGTCTCCTCACAGTCTCACAGATACCTGGGAATTAGAGTCTGTTTCAGTGTATGAGGAGATTGGTAGTCAAAGCAGGGAGGAAATAAGGATAAATAGGGATGATGAAAATGGGAATATTTCTTTACTCCCTGACTAGACTTGGGTTTGCAGTCAGCTGCTTCGTTATCAAAACTGTGGGTTAAATAAGGACATGAGCCACACAACATGGCACAAATGAATAATTTCTAACATATAAATAGTTGGTAATTAAGTTTTTCAGGGATATTCAAGCAAATACTGAATGAGCCTGTATATTGACATAATGGGGTATTCCAAAAAAAACAACAACAAAAAAACAAACAAAAAAAAAAACAGCTGGCACAGCATAAATAATGCAAATAATGCTGTCTGCTTTCATTTGCCCTTTCCAGATTTTAGGGTTAGAGGTCAAGGGTAACTTGCAAGCACAAAGCATGTGAGTGTTTGTCTGGTAGCTTAGTGTCTGACCTCACTAAGAAAGTTCTTTCAACCAGTGTTTCTCCTGTGTTTTTCCTCACATCTCTGTACGCAAGTTCAGACATCTTCAACTTGCACAGATGGATCCATACAGGGAAATGTTTTTTCTATTCACAGAAATTCATTGTCACCAGAGGATACTGACTTTGGTGATCCCTTCACTTTTCCACTATTGCCACTATAAGGTGTTACGGCCACTGGTAGGCCAAAGGTAATTATTTTTTTAGTGACATTAGTCTAATTGATGACTCAATAACTACTGGATGGACAGATATGAAATTTACAAATGTGGATCGAAATACCTAAATAGTGTTGTATATGCTGTAGGAGTGCTATGACAAGGCTAGCAGCGAGCATTTTCTGTTGAAAATATGTTTTAAAAAACTACTACAATCACCGGTTAAATAAGGACAGGTTTAAAAGTGAAACTTTTTTTCTGAGACTGACAGTTCGGCCAATGTCTGTGTGGTTCTTATTAGAATGTGACATCATTATGTGACATCATACACACTTAGCTTTGATTGCATTGTGTGGAACCGCCACAAGTTAGGCTCAGCTCACAGACAGCCAAAGGTGCACTGGGAACCTCAAAAAGACCCAAAAAAATGGTCATCGCTCAACCGATTCACATAAATCTAATCACTGCACATCCTTATGTCCCCAGCAATACACCCACGAATTTTGAAGTGGATCGGACTTGCAGTTGTCAAGATATGAGAAAAACAGCCACACACACACACGCACACACACAGATTTAAAATGAAAACAGACTATTACTTGAGTATTTAAGTTATTCCTAAAATCCTCTTTTAATTAGAAATCATTAAAATCTTACACCATGACGTGTGAAGTGTGAATAAAATATCACAGTATCACTGGAGCCACTGATGTGTCAGATGTGGTTGAATGAATTCAAGGTTCTTATCTGTTTTACTTGAGAGCTACAACGAAACGCAAGCCTTCCTCGTCGACATTATTAGCCACAGTGAGAACAGCTCTTAGCTGCATCGACTCGTCCACATGGATCTCGCAGTGCAAATTGGAAACGTATCATGTCCATCAGCCGTTAGCTCCATCTACAGTGGCAGCCACATTTACAACCATTTCATATTTATAAATAACACAATTAGGTGGATAACCTTGAGAGGGCTCGTGGCATTGTGTTTTATTATAGCCATCCACAGTAATTACACATTGATTGAGTCTCCTGACAAACAGAAGGGTCGAATGAGAGGCAGAGGCCTTCCTATATGTCTCTCACTCTCCACCCATAATGAGTGATAACTTTAAGGTCCTGCTGTCGTGTTCTGCTCTTAAATGACCCCAACAAAATGAAAGAGGAGGAGGGGATGGAGAGCAGGACAAAAAAAAATTAAAAAAAAGGATGTGATATTTCATTATCACTTCACGGTGTTAGTTACAGATACACAGTGACATGACAGTGGTAGCAGATAAATCAGATGCTGAGGTGACGACAGCAGCTAATAGGGGTTTGATGGTTAACTAACAGCAGGGATTTATTAAACGCAGAGATAACAACCTGCCTGCTTGCATCCGTAGTTCATAACACTTAAGTGAAGAATTAAAAATGCAGGAAGAAATTTTCATGCAGGGAAGTTTTTTTTTTTTTTTTCCTGTTTGTTTTTGCAAAGATTCTCTTAGTAAGTCTTGTCATTTGAAATAGCACTGTGATATGATTACATAGATACATATCATATTAAATAGTTTCAAAGTAATTACATTCCTGGCATAATTTGAACAGAATTACAAGGGTGCACATACTTGGATGTAATTGTTGTTTCATACAGTGAGCAATTTCTGTCATTTTTATATAGAACCTGTGTAAACAGTGATGATTAGTGCTTTATAAATAAGTTTCATTAGTCTTGGTAGAAATCATATAACTGAGTCTGTGCTCGGAATGCATAACAACCACCTCATGATTTATAGCTGTATTTAGATCCAATACATTGGCTATTGTTATTATTCCAAGCACCTTTGGATTATTGCTTTCTGCCACTTGGAAGGATCAATATAGATGCTTTTAGATCAATGCAACAGTATTAAAGGCTTACTGAATGAACTTATAATGACTTCTCTGACAACATTAATACAGCAAATGAAAACCTTCAGTTTTTTAATGGAATTGAGAAACAGTATAACCATGTAAACAATTCCAGACTGTCAAAATCTGTGCTTCAAGGCAAGAGAACTGGTCCATATCTGTCACTCACAAAAGAATCACGTATATATAAATAGTCATAGCCCACAACGCAACATCTGACCCAAAACTAAATGACATTTCAGTCCAAAGGTCATGGAAAATTTCCGGAAAGCGCCGTCCTTTTCTGATCTCCGTCCAGTGACTATAATGTAGAGTGTCAGAGAGGGGTTGAAGGCCGCAACACTGTTTGCAGAGATGTCATGCTCAGTTCACACAAACACACAAGCACACACATGGCAGCACACGAGCACTAATGCCAGGTGCCTACTCGCTTTTAAACGCGAACACAAACGCAGGGACGCCCGCATATATATCGAGGCACGCACACACACCGACACACAGATATACACTTTCTATTATCTGTAGGACATTTTTGCTTGTGGTGAAATGACCCTGTTGTCATTCATCTTTACATCTCTTCCCTTGAGGTTGGACTGAGAGAGAGAGAGTGTGAGAGAGAGAGAGAAAGTGCCTGAGACTGCAAATCCGTTACAAAGGCGAGTCATTGATTCTGGGATGGGGAATTAATGAAGCCTCGGCCGGATATGACAGTACAGTGTCAGACGGTGAAGAGTTATGCAGGCCGTCGGGCTCTGGCAGCCATTAGCTTACAGATAGTGTGTGTCTGAGGATGACAAAAGAAGAGGTAGGACAACTTAAAAAGGCATTCATTAAAAAAAAGGAAAGAAAAAAAGAAGCCAATTCTCCGGTGCAACATAGGCACATCTTTAGGCATCGCTGTCGCTCTTAATGGCAGTTTTCACTCAGAGCTGTTCAGAGTCTGCTCTTATCGCGTCTAAACGTTCTGCGGTGTTGTTTCCTTTCTGATGAGTCATGGTTGTGATAAATCAAATGTAATGTGTCTGTTTTGCGCTCGATTTTGCCAGGAAGAGGGTGTGTTTCAGACTATATCAAATTTTCCTTCATTTTGGTGATTCAAAAGAGATTACAGTTATTGCTGCACCAATATCGCTTGACTTACTGCATGCGGTTGAATATGTGTATTGTTTCTTAGTAGAACTCTATGTGGATGGTGTGTATAGAAGATTATAAGTGCGTACATAAAAACAAAGACAAACTGAAATGCAATAGATGTTGTTGTAGGTCTTTTTCTTTTATAAGTACACATTTTCTTTGCAATGAAGTCGCAATAGAAAAAAAACAACTAAGTGATCTACCCAGCAGGGAAGCTATCCTGACTCTACACTTAACCACATTTGTGATGCATTTTCTGCAGTTCTAAAGGATGGACCGTGCTCCAAGAAGCTGTACAAACAGTCACTTGGCAGGATTCTCTGAATGTGCTGAAGTTATTTAATGTTAGCAAGAGAGTTTACTTTTCATTCATTGGTATAATGTAGGAGGAACAGATGTCAAAAAGCCAAATTTGCCTGAAGAGTTAAATGTACTTGATGAATTTTGCAGTGCATGCTAATGTTACGACTGATTAATGCACATTGTCTCAGGATAACTTTCCATTTAAATAAATAACCTACAAGACACTTAAAGTAAGTTTCCTCATACACTAATACAGATTTGCCACTTTTTGTACAGTTTAATACAGAACACACCATCTCAATAATAAATGAAGGAAGCTCTGTCTGTCTCTCTGTTTTTATTCATATATCTCAAGACCTTTACATCTGATCCACTCCAATTGCTGGCCACCTGAGATAGAGAGAGAGATAGATTTTCTTCACCTGAGGAAGTGCAGTATCAAGTTTGAAGGACATTAGATGAATGGTCGCCATTTTTGGGCTTGGTAGGTTGAAAGAGAGACAATATTGATTAGTGTGAAGGAATTTCTCAAAAGTCATATTGCACTTGTAGGTGAAATGTGGTCTATATGGAGACAGAATTCCAATGCATTCAATATTTCATATAATATTAATGGATATGGAATGATATAGACTACAAGAAGCTTCCAGAACAATTTTAGCAGCTTTGTACATCTCACTAATAAATTAAGGAATCTCTGTGCGCGCGTGTGTGTGTGTGCGTGCGTGCGTGCGTGCGTGCGTGCGTGCGTGCGTGCGTCACTGTTCTTTGCCTGCAATATCAAGTCCTGCACCTTAGTGGAAACAACACAACCATGACAAGAAGTAGAGACAACTGTATTTACTATGGCATAAGTCATTTAAAAAAAAGAATCTTTGGTTTTTCATTGATTTCATTCATACCAATGCTGGAAATTTGGCATGGTATAGATCAGGGGTGCCCAACCCTGGTCCTCGAGGGTCACTATCCAGCTTGTTTTAGATGTTTCTCTCTTCCACCTGATTCAAATGATCACTTCATCATCAAGCTCTGCAGAAGCCTGAAAACGATCCTGATCATTTGAATCAGGTGTGTTGGAAGAGGGAAACATCTAAAACATGCAGGATAGTGGCCCTTGAGGACCAGGGTTGGGCACCCCTGGTATAGATATTTTATTGCTATGTCTATACTATTTTTAATTTGTTTGCATTACAGCCAAATAGTCCCTAAATCTATGTCACATGAGTGTAGGTCACAGCTGAGTAACTCATGGCCTCATAGTTATGCAGAGAAGCGTGCAATTTGTTGCTTTTCACAGAATCTGTTTACTGCCAAGGATTTATTTTTGGAGAATTTTTAAGTGAGACGTAGAATAAAGTGATTTTGATGAAATATCACAATTTTTAAGCTTACACTTGTTTGATTTTTCCTGATGGAACCCACTTAACACATGATTCATTCAAAGACAAAATTGCAAGCCAAATGCTTATTTCTGTTTTTATAATTTTTGGCTCTGATGAATGGTGTAATTCTGACAATTTTTTAAAAGATAACATTCCTTTCAAACCCAGGCTTTGAGATTCAGAGGATTAAGACAAAAGGCTAAACTGTCCTTTTAAAATATGCTTTCATTTCTTCATGCTATTCATTATATAAAGTAGTGCACAAAAAGGAACTAATTCTATCATTGTTTTTGTTATTTTATCTCATTTTATTTTTTTTATGTGGGCATGTTAAATCTCCCATACATATGTATCTGAAGTGTGAAAGTTTTGTGTGAACGTGTTTACGCCTGCTTATGGGCGCGCCTTCATCCCCGTGTGTCATACTCAGTTACTGGCCACAGATAAATAATAACACAAAGCCTCGAAGCAGCACCGGCACACATTAACCGATAGATCTGAAGTGACAAGTGTTGAGGGCAGATCTATGGCAGGCACACTCATGTGGCAGTCAGCAGGCGTGCTGGAAATTCACTAACAGACTCAAAAGTTAGCAGAAGATATCTCAAAGGAGAACAAAGCTCTCAAATGGCTTTGATTTTGTTCTGATATCAATGCCAATACTCCATTAATGGCCTCTTTTAAAAGTTACAACATCTGAGCTGTGAAAAAAAAGTGCAGCAAATTTAGTTCAGAGTCCCCATACGGCTTGTGGGACGGCTTCACACAGTAGCCAACATCTCGACACGTTGCCTTGAAACTCTCCAATTTGGAGTTAAAAATGAACAAAAAAACAAGCCGTGGGATCAAAGTTTTTAGCTCTTTTTATTCTCAAAGGCTGTTGTTTAGAAAAATGATGAAGTCTCTGCTTTCTCTTTCTCTCCTACATGAAATCTTCACCGTACATCCAGCCAGTCAATCATCATTTTCAGGTAATATCTCAGCCAATTTATCACTGGAGGAGATCTGCTATGATTTAAACTCAGGAACAATTTAAAGGAAGTTTGCTAACAGTCTAATCTTGGTTGAGATGAAAAATGTCAATATTCATTCTTGTCAAGGAAAAATATGACACCTGAGATTCCCTGCAGAGGAATGAGAGACTAGACATACACACACACACACACTGCTCAGGCTTTGACTCACACATACACGTCTTTGCACACCACACACAAAAAAAAGCCTTTTCAAGCCATGATAGCAGCTCATTGAGGGAAGGTGGCAGCACTGATTATCTGGAGGTATTCCTGTCTGACCTGGATTCGAGGGTTATTAGGGTGAAGTGCTCCGACTGGCCGGCCTCCGTCTCCTCCTTCCCCTCTTACCCCCGCCGCCTCCCCCCCTCCTCTCGCGAGCCATTAATGCAGAGGCATAGCTGCGCCCGCATCTAAATGTTTCATTATGGCAAGAGTGCAGATACCAATTTCTTTGCCCATCTCTCCTCACTTCTCCCGACGCACTCCTCCTCCAGCACCCCCCTTCCTCCACCCTCCTGCACCGAGGGAGAAGAGCAAAGCATGACAAATTGAAATAAATGAGAGAGGAGAGAAAAAAAAGGTGGTGCGGGGACAATGCCGGCGCCCAGGCTCCTCCTTTGGTTGGGAAAGGAGGAGAAGAAGAAGAAGAAGATGACGGTGAACGAAGGATGCAGCCAAACACATCAAGCGAGGAAAGAGGGAGGAGGAGGGAGGGGGGGTTTGCGGTGTTTGAGTGATGGTGAGAAAGACACTTTATTTATCCAACTATTATTATCATTTCACCACCAGCTGTCCTCTCTCAGCCCTCTGCTTCATCCTCGGCTCCCTCTCTCCGCTCTGAGTAATGAGTGGCAGTAATTGGTGGATCCTATTGACCTTTGCGGCTCTTCATTTCTACGTGTCCGTATGTATATGCATGTGTGCGTGACACAGGTTCCCGCTCAGGTTATGTACATTACAATATCCCTTCTTATTCCATCCAGCTCAGAAAGCGCTCTTAACAATGTTTTGCTATGTAATGTGACAAATTGGGCCGACCCTGTCAGAGAAGAGGATATAGGCAATAATGGTGTCTAGTCAAACAGGGCTACTTGTGTCAAAACAATTCCGCTCTGGTCAGCTTTACCGCCTGCTCATTAAGAACTTTGGGTGAAATGAGATTTCTACTTTTTTATTTTTTTTAAATAGCAACTCCCTGTGTGAAGGTTTAGTCTTCCATTTTCTTTTTCTTCCACTGTGATTTTTATTGAAAATAATTGCCCTGCTTGTTTCTAAATTCACATGACCACTACATCAATGCAATGACATAAAATATAAACTAGCATGCAATATTTAGCCCAGCGCAGAAGCCCATTGATGTACTGACTGATAACACATTTGATTGTGACGTCAATCTTAAAAGCCAAAATACCCAAGACAATCAGACTGCTATTGAATTTCTCAAGAAAAGAAACGCCTTTCTCATCATTTGATAGAAGCCTGCTTTTTGCACCACAGATGTCTGTTGTGTTTGGAGGAGAAGCTTTCATTTCTCTTTGTGAAGTGAGAGAAATCTGCAGGCGAGTGTTTCAGCCTTGGGAAACATGGAGCTGACTTCAAACTGACTGTGCAAAGAGAGAAGTTAAGACTTTGATATCCAAATCATATGAGCACTAGAGAGACCATCTGCATCATATTTCATATTTGTCTTCATCATTATTGTCTTCGTAACACCATATCTGTGGAGGAGGTTAATACTTGCTGTTCAAAGCACCCTCAGAGTAACTTCTACCAAAGCACAATTAGTATTGTATGTTTTTGTACTTATGAACTTAATAATATGAGAACCAGTGCAGTGTCGACAGTTAGAATGTGACATAATCACATGACATCATACATTTGCTCTTGATTATGTTGCCTAGCAACAGAGTGACTTAGGGATCGCCCACAAGCGGCCGATATTGTTGTGAAAGCATAACAGAAAACAACTTTTAACTAAAATATGAGGACCTGTCATCCAAACATCGCCAACCTCAGCACTGCCTGTCCTCGGTTCCCCAGTGATACACCCACCAAGTTAAAAGCAGATCACATGTATTCTTTTCAAGAAAAGCAAAAGAACAGACAGACAGACCTTCCCTTATTAATGAGAGTAATGCACAGCATTAAACTAGGCCTGGGCAATAAAACAAAAGCAACAGGTACCTGCAATACATGCTTCATCAATAGCAATAAGAAAATTGTTGAATTGAATGCTCAATAGTTTCGTCTAGATGCATTAGATGTAAACTGCCATGAAACTGCATAACAACAACACAAAGTTCAGTTGCATAACCGCACCCTAAGTATGCTCCATCCCTTTCTCATAAACAGCCTATCAGGCCTAATAACTGAGTCTCTTTATCCTTCCACAGCTGAAACTGGCCTCAGTAGATGTTACTGGGGCAGACTAGTCAGAACTTGACAAGGGAAATTTGAAGGAATTAAGGCAGACTTGACACAACAATCCTGCTTTTTGTTCCTGTGTCAGTTGTAAATAATAGATACAAATATGTTGGGATCAGGTCTTAAGAGATGGGTTCAGTATTTTTCAAGTCTGTCTTAAAATAAGTAATAAACACTAAAAGGGGAGATCTGATTGCAAAAAAGAAATGGAAATATTTTGGCTACAGAAAGGATGATGTTGACCAAAGTAGGTACTTTGTCAGCAGTGTCTCATAATCATTGCAACACAACTAATTTGCTTGACCATTTAAATCAGCACCACAACACTCTGTATGACCAGTGCAAAGCCAGATCTGAATGTCATTGTCAATGCCTTTGCTAGTGTTACACCACCAGAGAGAAATTACTGATGCAGTAACGTTACACCATGTTAAAGACATGACACCAATTAACATTGGTAACCATGTTTAAAAACATGATCTGGTTGCTTGTCAAGCTGTGTATCACAAGTTGCCATTCCAGAGCTGTAATACAAATGTAAGTGACTTCCTAAATCTGAAAAATAAGCAGAACATTTTTGATGCCACTCATAAAGTCACCATGCCTTTCTGGCATTTTCCGGACCCTTTTGTAGCCCTTCAAGCATCTACAAAAATATTACATGAAACTGCAAAACAGTTCAGAGCATTCTCCACCGCCACATACTGTAGCTGTTTTTATTAATTGCAGTTGGCTAATATTTGAGAGTGTCCTCCCATAAAGGAATGACCTCAAACAACATCTTTTGACCCATAGTGACCTTTCATTTTGACAGTGCCCTCTAGTGGTCATAGTAATTACGACGGAAGCCACGGAAGAAGTGAGGTGACATAATAGTCAAGCAACAAACCCTGCATATGAAGGTGCTTAGGTTGGATGGGAGGGTCAACAAGATATTGGTTTCCCATTTCAAGGTCTTACTTATCATCATGTTTGTTATTGTAACCATGATGACAAAGGTCCTCTATTTTAACCAAAGCCCTGATTTTTACCCTAAACATAATAGCAAAGTTGTTTTGTGCTCAACCTTACCCAAACCAGCATAAAAAAAGGTGCTATATTTCCTCCTATTAGTGATGGTTTAAGAGATGCTCATATGGGTTATATTCAGACGGTATGGCCAAATAACCAATACAGACAGTCAGGCTTGAGGGTTTGTGGTGGAACCACAATCAGGAATCAGACATTTCAGTTGTGAATTTGTGTTTTTGTTACAAGTCTAAGTATTGCAGAGAAAGAGAATAAAAATTTGACACAGCTAAATACACTGTAGATAGAAAGGTAGAAGCCCTCTGGCCTTGTCACATCACGTCTACAAACAACCCAGAATGCAGAACCTTTAGAAAAGGCTAAGTCTGTTGCAGACCTAGTGGTAGGTCAACTCACAGAGGACACTGACTACTTGTGAATAGGTGTAGTCTGGATAGGTCTAATCTTCTTCTTCTTCTTCTGAAAACCTAATTTGCAGACAATAAAGTAATATATTTAAGACACAGTGATAATGACAGGTGTGATGCTACAACGTTATCAGTGTATATACTTTCACTGCTGGATGAGGATCACAGCCTGAAATAACAGGCTAATGTATTCAGTGTTTGAAAGGTGAGACAGGAAGAGAAGAGGAAGAGTGTATTTTTGGATCTGCAAAAACGTGATAGAAGTCCTGTCTCTATGAAATAGCTTCAAACCAACTCATTTATTGCACCATTCCTCCCTCTTCTCTGCTTACAGTATGTCTGAGTGCCCACTGGTGACAGCTGGAGCACTGGGAGAACTGGTGTGAGTGTGTAATGTGTGTAATGTGTGTAAATGTCTGCTACTGTACTCCCCAAGACCCTGCTGCAAGAAAGAGGCAGATTTGAAAATACAGGCAAAAATAATCTTAAAATACAGATTAAATACTGTGTTACCATGTGCCCTGTTAATTTATCTTTGGATCCTGAGGCTAATGTATTTTAAGATGCTGGCTAAATGTTGCTTTGATAGCCACGGGCAGCTGTAAGCTAGCTGAGATTGGGCCAATAATAAATATAGCTGAACCAGTTTGACATTTTCTGCTCCTTATGCATGCAGCAGCAAGAAATGACTTTGAACATATGCCCATTGTGAAACGTACTATTTATGAATCAAAGCGTAATCAGTACAATGTCACTTTGCATCTTGATCCTACAACTGATGTTTGCCACAGGGCCCCAGAGTACTGTTCACACTCTGATTGCCAGTGTACGTGTACTAGTATTAATCACATTGTAGGGAGAAAATTGTTTTCACACAGTCACATTATGGGGGCTCACCTCCCATTTGGGGACAAAAGGTTGTACCCACAAGGTATATCATTACAAGGTTGAAGGAGCTACGGTTTATTTCTGGTTGGACTTTATTCCCTTGTCTGGCTGTTGGTTCTGTTGGTTATGGGAACAATGTACTCACCAAAATAACTGGGGAGATCTCAGAACATGGAGATGGTGCTAAAACAAGATCAACTGGACACTAGACACAAGCAGTAAGGCAATTATGGGATGGAAACATGCTGACAGTTTAGTCAAACCTATTTGGAAGACAAGCAAAGAACTGTAGAATTATTAAACTGCCTCAAAATATGTTTTATGTCCTGTAAAATGTATTATTACAGGGTGTTTTGAATTGGCACTGTCATCTGCATAGACACGTATCAATATCCTGACACAGTATGATAAAATTACTTTAAAAAAAGTCTGAGACCATTAGTGAAGATACCTCATCTCTTGCAGCACATGAGATGCATGAACTCCTCCAGTTTGTGCGAAACCTGATTAGTCATGCTATCCCAGTATGATCTGATAATGTTCAAGACAAAGTCTATGACAGTCAGCACTCCTTGTTCTTCTTCAGTCATCAAGTAATTATTCAAAGCTTTGAAGTGTGTTTGGGTTTGCTGTAGCATGAATCTTTCCCTGAAGAATGAAGTGCTTCATGTCCTTTTGTAAAAGCAGAGTCAATTTGGTGCAGGTGTCCCAATCTAGAGTGGCAAAACCCACCAGACTTGTATGCTTCACCACCATACTTCACTTTTTCATACTCTGCAGTACCATTCTCTCTCTCCGTTTGGTCTCTTTATATATACCCTTTTACTGCAATTTCCATCATCTACTGTAAAATATTGCTATGTCTTAGCCCATTCCAAATGTTTGGCCTTGTTTCCCCTCCTGAGAAGTGGTTCAGAGATGCTCCCCTGATTGTGCTTTGGATACAATTGATCCAGTTTCCACAAAGAGTTTTAGAGTTCTATGCGCTGCCGCCTGAGAAACCTTCAGTCTAGCTATGATTTGACACTGAGAGAGCCTGTCTGTTGAAAATAACAATTTGACTTCTGCCAGTTTCATTAAGTTCTGATGCCATGTTTCCTACTATTACAGTACCACGTGAGCAGTGTTCTGCTGGAATCTTGAGCTACAGCCATATTTAACACGTGAAGGGTGGCTACAAGTTGATTTACTTAAATAAGCCTCTGATGAGTTGATGAAATCCACCTCAAGCACAACTCGGGGAAATGATCTCTTGCACAAAGGAGTTAACATAGTAAATGCCACATATGTTCTTAAATTTGATTGCTAACTTTGAAATCATTCAGAATCGTACATATTTCTCCTTCATTTTACATTACACTCACTTGTGTTCTTAAATGTTTCTAAATCCTCAAACCTTCAGATTATTTCCTGCATATGGGGAAATATGACAATGTGGTTTCAGACTTTTGGACATCACTAGATAATGCTGTAAGGTTTTTTTTATTGATTTTTAATTTTTCAAATTTTAGTGTACCTTAAGTTACTGTACTTACAATCTTGAAACCTGGACAAATAAGCCAATTTACAGTTACAGTATAGTTGCAGAGGTAACTGCCTCTGGTGACTGAGGATTACCTCTACCTCAATAAGGCTAAAGGGCATGTAGTGGTTATGGTTAAAGTTGGCTGATTAAATTATGTAGGGCATGGATATGGCATCAG
>OMNN01007312.1:22485-36812 GCA_900302755.1 Chromis chromis
GTGAGTACACCACTGTGCAATATCACTTAAATGTCAAATTGCATTACTTCTAAGTTGACATGTAGAGCGTTTCCTCTCTTGTACAATGAAAGCAAACATTTTAGAAAAACTATACTGAACGCACAAGTTAGAAACCCTGTGATCAGTTAAAGAAAATGAGTACACCTGTGATTTCCAGTTAAATTATTGACATTAACATGGTTGTAAAATGACCTGTGAACACCAGAGGTTCCTCAGTTTTGGAGTGGCCAATTGGTGTAGATTGGTCACCAACTAAGAATCACTGGAAACACATTTGCAGCAGTAATCAGTAGGCATAGAGCGAGCAACAGTACGACTCTCAGAACTGCAGTAGCTGTCTTCCTAAGATTCCGACATTACTTGCACAATGTAGCTGAAAACTATATAGGCAAATGCATCACACTTGACACAATGTCTTGCTGCGGTATGACACAGGGGTTATCAAAGGAAATCTGAGTTTCATAGCTCAGGCAATGAGAAGGATATTGCATAACATCCATCCTCTATGGATGGCATCAAAGCAAAAAAAAGAAGAAGAAAAAGAAACATGCTTATGGTTCAGCACAAAACTGCAAGATTAAACATGAAAGACGCCGGATTAATGTTGGGAGCACATTCTTTAATGAGATGTGACCAAGATGAATCTGTTCAGTTCAGATGGGTTCCAACATGTTGAGGTGTGAACCTTGTCAGGACTTTCAGAGTAAGTTTATTGTCCTAACAGTAAAGCACAGGTGGGATTGTGATGATATGGGGCTGCATCAGTGCAGAAGGTGTTATAGATGACACCATTAATGAGTGTGGACATATCAAAATGCTGGCTGACAAGATGACTCTCAATTTGCAAAAGCTTGGGAGAGGAATATTTCAGCATCATAATGACCCAAAGCACACTGCCAAAATCACACAAGCATTTCTAAAGAAGAAATAAAGTGGAAATAAGGACCTGGCCAAGTATGTCACTCAATCTGAATCCAACAGAACACCTTCAGGGTATTTTAAAGAGAAAATCACAGCATACCATTCCTCCAGCAAATGGCCACAGAAAAAAAAATGTTTGAAGAATAGCAGAATATCTATAGTTGGTATCCTCCATGCTGGAGAAGACTGAGTCATCAAAAATAATCCAAAATAAAAGTGGACATGGGCGCTGAGTTTAGTTGCATTGAGTTCCTACTGTGGGGCCTGTATTTTCAATATAGTAAATCTAAAGTTAGTTATCTAGATGTTAGTTTTGAACTTTACATAAGAGCAAATTCCCGACTGTTAAACACTGAAGTAATGTAATTCAAAAGGTGATCCACTTTTGAACCATTTCACATTTACTCATTTACTATTCGGCTAACTTCAGTTGTTTCCTGTACATTAAGACTGTAAACGTACCATTTGAAAATGCAAAATAAAAGCCTAAGTAGAAATAAAAACAAACAAACAAACATCAGATCTTTGAGGACCTAGAAAGGGTTAAAGGGCGTTGCTTACAAGGAACAAGACATGAAACAAATATGGATGCCAGATTTTTGTCACTTTTTTCTATTGTTTTGTACCCTACTGAGGTTTGACTGGCATTTTTATTTCACATCTCATTGTTGTCTTCTACAATGTTTTATGGCACCTGCCAGGCACAATTAGCAAATAGTACTATTAGCACTACATCAGTGGATGAAAATGTCACATAAATTTGCATCAATTTCCATTCTGTGTGAATTCAGTTAAAATTAGAGAACAACATGTCACCAGCATGAGTAAAAAGGAGAAACACCATTTTCAGTATTCATTAACTTTGACCCTTTGACGGCGTGGTCTGATGGGAAAGGATGCTATTCTGCCTTTGAACCGACTTTTCAGAACACTGAGGTTCTGACCAGTATAGTGGATTGGTTAAGAAAGTCTTAGTGTACCCTATACTGTAGTACAACACACACAGAGAGAGATTGCTTTTCATAATTCTTCTAAGTGTCTCTTATCTATAGAACACAAAGTTGTTTACTGTGAACTCACAGTTGTGGAGCTGTCACTGAGTACATCTGGGGTTGTCTTTTTGTGTAGAAATTTTGAAAAAAGTCTCGGGCTAAAGAGGCTACTATTCAACACCTCTAGCAGACATTAGTCCTTTCAAAACTTTCCCGAGCAAAAAACATTTTAAACCTGCTTCACTCTAAATAGCTCTGGATAAAAGCATCAACAAAAACACCTAAAAAGCAGAAAAAGTACAGCCTAATATAATTTAGCTTCCATTCAGCCTGTTTGTATTGGTTCAATTATATATATCTCAAGGGAAATATGTACTTGTTGTGCAGACCTGGAGTGTATACATTTATGAATAGTTATCAAGAACACTTTGTTAAGAGAATCATTTAAAAATGTATTGTACAACAATTACTTCCAACTCTGTTTTAAAGCAAGGTTTGCAGCTATGCAGAGCACTCCTCACCCGGTTTGACAAGTTTGTTGCTATGCCAACAACTGATGATAAAGTGGCTGGAAAACATTTCTGAATCCTCTTTTTGTATGAAGGTATTGTATGTTCCATTATGCTAAAAAAAAAACTGACAGTACATTTTGAAGGCCATATTACTTAAGGCTGGCTCTCAGTGCAAATCAGCAATGATTTTGTACTCTTACACAAAAACACCATCTCAGATAATGCTTTATTCTACTTTTAATTGACTTGCTGTGACATTTGTGTTGACTCAACCATTGTATTATTCTTACAATAGCCAAACTCTACAAACACATATGAGTGACAGTAGCAGTAAAAATAAATGGATTAGAAATAACTTTAACATTTAAAGCATCGTCTAAGACAAGCTCCTACAAATTCTAAACAAAAACCAAGATTAAAGGTGAAAGCTTTAGTCAATGTCCAAGTCAGAATGAAAGGCTGTGACTAATTGATGAAAGAAGTCTGTATTAATACAATACATGGTTATATTCACTAGTCAGGGTTACTCACTCTCAAACATCTCTCCATGTCACTATAGCTGTCGAAAAGGCAGACTTTCACTTTTAACCTTGTACAGTGTTATGCTACTTTCGCATCCTGGATTTATTTTTTAAAGGATGAGTTCATGTGATGACATCTTTTGCCTTTGATAATGTTGCCAAGCAACATAGACTCTGCCCACAAGCAGCCAAAGCCTGACTGCGGACCTCAAGAAGACGGCAAAATGACCCACCCTAAACAGCCAGCACTCGTTCAAACGATGTCCTTTCTCGAGTCCTTAGCAATACATGGGCCAATTTCAGTCGAGATAAAGAAACTTCTTGAATTGGGGCGCCCCAATGGCCTAACGGTAATGTCGCGTGGCCCAAGTGCTGAGGGGTAGCGGCTGTCCCGGGTTCGATTCTGACCTCGGGCGTTTACCGCATGTCCTTCCCCACTCTCTCCCATTTCCGACTCTTTCCACTGTCCTATCTAATAAAGGCATAAAAGGCCAAAAATAAATCTTTAAAAAAAAGAAACTCCTTGAATTACAGTTACATGCTATTTTTTTCATGATTTTTTTGAGTTAATTTGCCACATCTGTCACATCCCATCTTCTTTTAGACATGCACTATATTGCCAAAAGTATTGAGACGTATGCCTTTACATGCACATGAAATTTTTCTTTTGCGATTAGAAGTTTTTATTTTCCATTTTTCCCAACAAAAACGAAAAGTACATCTGGACAATCAAACCTGAAAATAAAATGACATAAAAGATTTGTGTATACATAAACAGACACCTGCGCATACACAATACATGCATGCATGCACTTACACATATATGCATACTGTTATACATGTACATATACACACACCTTAAAGAAGCTATACAAAGAAAATAACATAGAACGTAACAAGATTGGCAGATAGTACGAAAATAAAAAAACAATTATTCCAGTAGCAGTCATTTATTATCAGGCCTACCAAAATGTCAGGGTCCCTTGATGAATGAGATGTAGTTCCCCCACTTAGTGCGGCATCTCTCAACCTGGTTAGTTAGTCTAAAAGAGAGACCCTCATGAGCTGCCACAATGCCCAACTGTGAGAACCACACCCTGACTGGTGGTAAAGTTGTCGTCTTCCATTCTGAGACTATAGGTTTCCTTCCCAGCATGAGGGATGTTTGCACCCACTCAGCCTGTGCTTAAGGGAGGGCTTTTAGAAGGACAGGATTGCCTAGGATGAACAGGCTTGGGCAGAATGGGATATTCAACTTGAGGATCAGTTTAATGTTTTCATGAATGGCTGACCAAAATGTTTGTACCAGCAGGCAGGACCACAACATATGGAGGAGTGTACCATACCCTTAGCTACCATACCATACCTTGCGTGTATTTAACACAATTGCCTCATGTTCTAAAGTTAAGTGTAACTGTACAGTGTAGAAACTACACGATATGCAGAGAGGGTACATGAATTTGTTCAGATCATGTTGAACTGAAGTGAGTCAATACTGTAGCAATGTTAAATATCGTGATACCGCATGCGATTTCATCTTGCGCACGTTGCATTGTTGGTAGAGGAAGGCAACGGCTTCAAATCCAACTGCTCGCGGTACGGTACGCCACTACTTTGGTTGGTAAGTCTTGATTTTCTATTTATTTATTGAATGTTGTCAAAATCTCAGCCAAAGGTAGTTTAATCATCATGTAACATTAACGTTAAACAAGTACCGTGAGCTTATTTGCTCGCGCTGTTTCATCGCCGTGTTTCATTTGAATGAGTTTTTTGAGCGGGAGCCGTTAATGTCACATTTAACCTAACTCTGCGGCGCTCCTAACATACTTTGGTCTTCTGTTTGGATTGGTTTGCCAACTGACTGTTCAGTTACATTTTGTGTTAACTGCACTGTAGCATTAGTAAGATTTGGCCATCGAACAGCCTCTTCTAATGTCATCGGCAGCATTAAGTTAGCTACCAGGGGGGTAGATAAACAAGTGCCGTGAGCTAATTTGCTCGCGCTGTTTTATCACCGCGTTTCATTTGAATTAGTTTTTTGAGCGGGAGCCGTTAATGTCACATTTAACTTAACTCTGCGCTGCACACACGGATGTAATTTCTGCATATTACTCCGCGGCGGACCAATATGTGAGTGCATAGGCTTGAGGTTCCGCCTGTGCGCTCGCGCTCAGGACCTGCTTGGGACAAGTCACAGGAGTGGATGAGACTGGTTTTACTTGACCGCAAAAAATTACAGAAGGAGAAAGAACTGCAGTGCACAGTTGTACAGTGCTGTTTTGAAAATGTATTGGTACAAAGTTTTTTTTCAGTCTGTGCTACAGAACATTGTGGCTTGATGGTATTTTAATTGTGAAGAACAATTGTAATTGTTTTTCACAAACCACAGCTTGAGTGGTGTAAATGTTTTTGTACTTGAAGAAAATTGTGTGTTTTGCCTTATTGTACTCTTCAGAGTGTTCCAGATTGCTTAATTTATGTGTTAAAATCAAAAGATTTCTCTGGAGGATCCCCCCAGACTCTCCTACAATGAGCTTTTTGTCACCTTTTTCATGCCTTTGGTGTTTGCATGTCTGCTCTCTCCCTTTTTTTCTGTTTTGCTGCAAATTGACAGACAAACTCAAGTCCGCATTTCACCTGGAGTCCGTTGTTGGTTCGTGGGCTCAAGTTTTTGTGGTGAGAACAGGGCATTGTATTTGCTATTAAATTATAATGCATTACAGATTTTAGTGAATCGTTCAGCAAATGCATACACACTGGCCACCGCATTAATACATCTGTGAAATCTAAACTGTAAACTCTGCCATAGGTTCAACTTTCTGTATATATTGTCAGACAGGTGATTAATGTAATTAGTTTAGCTGGTGTGGTGTACTTGAGTGGCCTATTTTGTGTTTCTGAGTGTTTCTGATATTTTGTCCCAGTCATTTATGGGAACAAAATATTAGAAAATGTTCGATACAGTACACTCCATCACTCCAGCACTAGAGTAACTTTGCCTGCTAGACACAAATGCCAGTGCCTTACACCATGGCAGCATGTGTCACATGATTCCTCTGGTATTAATGTGTCACCCACATTACCAGACTTATTCATGACTGAACTTCAGATTAAATCTGGTCACCAATCCAGCAACTGATCCGACTTAACAGCCAACCCAGCAGTCCCAGTCAGTTTTGCAATCTGAAGTTCACTATAACTTTTTCTCTCTCTTTGTGTGGCTTGCTATCATGTATTCTATATCTTGTGTTATCGCACCACATGCAGTGGCGTGCAGAGGCTGCTCCCTGCCACGAACAGACATTAACTGTGGGGTACTTCAGGGCGAACGCCAGAGAATTAGCCTTTGCGAATATGCATAAAATCACTTCAATAGACAGAACGGGAAAGAGGGAGGGAGACAAAGACATTATCTGTGTAGCTGGCATAGATTTCCTAGGATAAGACCCGTCTGTAGAAGTCTGTTTGAAGGTTTTAGTCTGTGGGTGTTTGGGGAAGCAATCATACCAATTACTCTTTGTGTGTGTCTTTGTGTGTGTGTTATAATGAACTCGTTTGTTTTAAATCTTTTGCTCATTCATAAAATATAGATGCTACAGATTCCCATTAGAATTGCAATGGTTATTTATTATTTCTGTGGGATGAATAATTCAATTTTCATTTTTTGCAAATGCAGCACTCAAAAAGATGAGAAGATAATAGTCGTCATTAACAGCCACTCGCTCTCTTTTTCTCTCACTTTCTGACTCTTCGCCTTGTTGCTGATGTGACAAAATATTTTACATTTCCACCCCTATCATAACCAATGGCCAAGGTCCAGCTTTGTATTGCTGAGAAAAAAAATTTGACAAATGGGAGCAAAAGTGGGCCGTTTTTCTACTGATTTTAATTACATACTGCACATTTTAAACATTCTGCTTGGCACAGTGCACAAGTTGGTCTGCAGCAAATTGTAATTGCAAGAGAAATAGCCAATATAGCTACTAAGACACACAATACACCCAATGAGCACTTTATTAGGAACACCATACCTAATACTGGGTGCAGGGTCCCTTTGCCCTTAAAAAGGCGTTCTTGGTGGCATGTATTGGTGGAAAAGATTCTGGTCCATATTGACATGATTACATTATACCCTTTCTGCAGATTATTGTTCAGCTTGGGCTACATGATCAGCTACAATATTCAGAGAGGCTGTGGAATTCAAACAATGACTTATTGGTATTGACATGTCCACAGTGTGGCAAGAAATCATTGTCTACCCATTACCCATGTTGACATAAGGCAGGGTGGGTTCACTTTTTCATGCTATTGACACGGAAGTCTGATCTACCATCTGCAACTTCAGCCAAAAAACAAACTACATAGATTCATTAAACTATGTTTTTCAAGCCTTGTATTGTCTAGTTGGGTTTTTTTTTAGTAAGCATGTGCCCTCTGCAGCCTCAAATTTCTGTCCATGGCTGTCAGGAATGGAATCTGGCACGGTCTTCAGCCATTTTAGCCAATCTGCCTGTAGTATCAATGTGTTGTTTATTCTGAGATACTCTTCTGCTTACCACAGCTGCAAAGAGTGGTTATCTGAGTTACCAGAGCCTTTCTGTCAGCTACTAGTCTGACCATTCTCCTCTGACCTGTCTGATCATTAAGGTTCCATCTGTAAAACGGTAAATGGTCAGCACTTATAGAGTGCCTATTACATTTCTCATTCACCCATACATGCACACTCATACACCAGTGGATGCACAATTGCAATGCAAGGTTGCAATTGAGAACAACTGGGGTTAAGTTTTCAGCTAGTGGAGGGGCCAGGGGTCGAACTGCCAAACTTGCGATTACTTGACAACCCTCTCTAACGCCTGAACCACAGCAGCCTTCTAAGATTGCAGCTCACTTTGTTACTTTTTTCAATTCATTCAATTCATTCGAAGATCACTATAGACTGTTGTGTAAAACTCAGAAGTACGTCATTAACCTGTATGTGAACCCCTTCAGTGTACTTAACACATATTTCCCCCAGTTTCATATTGTATCTTACCATCATGGTTCTGCCATATTGCCAGATTCCAGACAACCTCCCCTACGTAGTTTCCCACTATTTTAGTCACCACACAGTTGTTGTCTCCCTGTTTTTGTTGTATTTTTGAGCCAAACTGTAGTTTGGTAGATCCAGTTAAAACTTCTGTAGCTCTGCTGGGTGATTACTGTCGTGGGCAGAGACTGATTTCTTGAATGAAGACAGGTGCTGTTGTAGTGTCGGTGAGCAGAGGTAGCAAATCCTGGTCCCCGAAAGTAAAAATCCTTTTCCGTTCTAGATGTCTCCCTCTTCCAACACACCTGATTCAAATGATCATCTCATCATCAAGCTCTGCAGAAGCCTGGTAACGATCCTGACCATTTGAATCAGGTGTGTTGGAAGAGGGAAACATCTAGAACGGAAAAGGATTTTTACTTTCGGGGACCAGGATTTGCCACCTCTGTCGGTGAGTGACACTGTGTGTGGCCTGTTTAAAGTGTTTTGTGAAGAACTGCGCAATCTGGTTATTAGGAGACAACATGTGTAGTGAATGTTTTCTGGAGTCAGAGTTTGCAGCTTTTGTATGTAAAATCATTTTGTAAATTTGCTCAGAAGACAAAGTTTGTGTCACCAGGCTGTGATGCTGGTGATTGTGTCTCTGAGTTCTGTTGCTTCTGTAGCGACACAGTTGTGGTAAGTTGCTGTGGTTCTGTCCCTGTTTATGCTTCAGAGCGTTGGGAGGTTTAGTGTGGTGAGAAAGTGATTGGAACAGTGATTGGAGTGACTGGAGCAGTTGTCGCGGGGGCACATCCGAGGCTGCAGGTGGGGTCGCCGATCCTCGGTTGCTTCGCTGGGCCTGCAGGATCTGAGTGCATAAATACCCACCACAAGTGCCATCTGAAGACTTGGGGGGAGATTCTGGTGAGGCAGTTAGAGGGACGGAGCCACGGTGATCATTTCAGCTGTTTGAGCTGAGGAAGTTTGATTGTGAGAGAGCAGCTGTGATATTCGTGTCAATCAGGTCTGTATCAGTTTGTGTGTATTCGGACAGGTCTGATTTCCTCAGTTATGGCTTCTGCTGAGGAGTTTCTGAGAGCTCCATCAGAGGAGCTACTGGAGCGCTGTTCACGGGCGCAGTTAATAAAAATTGCTGAGTATTTCAAGATGGATGTCGGCGATAAAAAGATTAAAAGAGAACATGAGGCACATCTTGAAAGAAAATCTATTTGACGCAGGGGTTCACCTGCCTAAAGTTCAGGCTGTGGAGGCAGGTTTAGACACCTGTGAGTCTGCTGCTGCCAGTGAAGTTGCGCTGAGCAGCTTTGCTTTAACATTTGATCAGCGCCAAAGATTATTACTGTTGCAGGTTGAAATAAAAAGGCTCGAGCTGGAGGAGCGCTGGTTTAAGCCTGAGTTCTGCTGGTGTCGTGGGTCAGATTCCTGTGGGTTCTTCTGGTCCTTCATGTTCTTTGGATGTGTCCACTAGTCTGCATTTGGTTCCTCATTTTAGCAAACTTAATCCGGATACGTTTTTTCCTCTCTTTGAGCGGGTGGATGAGACCGGAGGCTGGTTCGATGCTGAGAGTACGTGTTACGACCCGGCTCGGTGGGGAAGGGAAGCAACATAAAACCAGTTTGTAGTTGGTAAAAATAAAATTGTTTAGTAATAAAGTTTTTGAAAAGAATGTGCAAAACTACCACAACTGAGGCAAAACTAAGGAATTGGGCTGGTGGGTGCTGCTCAAATCAAAGAAAGTAATATAACATAAAGAGAGCTCTCATAAGGAGAACTTAATACTAACAATCTGAACTTGGAACAAAAGAAACAACAAAATTCCTCACTTAAACTATTCAGAATGGGAGAACCAAAATACACCGGAGTCAGCACCGCCTTTGTCCTAATGTAACTAAACATAGAACAAACCTGAGTGAAGAATACTCGTCAGTTTTTAACTCTGTTCTCTTGCCCAAAATCCAATAATTTACACAGATTGTCTAGCCTCAGTAGTCACACAGATTGCTGGCACGCTGCATGTCAGCTGCAACGTTGAATGGGGCCGCCAGCCTTTAAAGCTGCTGGCAGGTATCGATAGGTGGAACCCAGTGACGCCGCACCAATCACCACTCCAGAGCAGGACCACACCTCAATCGTCGTCGTCCACTCCTGGGACGGGAACCATGCAGGCTAATTTGCATCAACACACACACTTTTAGTCACACAGACCATGGAGGGGCAGGCTGGCCGTAACAATAATGTTGATTTATTTTCAGTACAGTCTATCAACAATCTACATGCTGCGGCTCAGCACTTCTCACTTTTAAAGACTGTCCTTCGCAACATTACCATTGCCATACGAGTGGAAAAAACACCCATGTCCATGTTTATAGCAACATCAAACACGGTTTTAAGGCAACACCTCTTCTCACCTTGGCAAATCTGACCATATCGCCTTGTTTCTGATCCTGCATACAGACCACTTGTTAAAATGGTCAAACCAGCTGCTAGGACAATGCAAGTATGGCCAGAGGGAGCGTCTGAACAGTTGCAGGACTGCTTCAGTAGCACTGATTGGACTGTATTTGAGGAGGACAATATTGACACCTACACTTCCTCAGTGCTGTTTTACATCAAATGCTATATGGACAATGTTACCACCATGAAACGGGTCTGCATTGGAGACGACACGACTGTGGTGGGGCTCATCACTAAAGGTGAGGAGTCTGTGAGCCTTTGTACCTCCCCTCTGTATGCAGAGTGGTGTACGGTCAACAATCTCACCCTCAACATCAAAAAGACAAGGGAAATGATCATTGACTTAAGGAGGAAGCAGGAGGCCCACACACCGTTGTGCATCAACAGAGAGGTGGTGGAGAGGGTGTCCATCTTTAATTTCCTGGGCACACACCTGACAGAGGACCTTTCATGGACAATGTACATCACAGCACTTGTTAAGAAGGCACAAAAGTGCCTGTACTTCCTGAGAATGCTCAGGAAAGTAAAGCTTTCTCCTGGGCGAGACTTTGTGGAGTACATTGAATCAGTACTCTCCTACATTTGTTTTTGTGTGGACAGTGTCACTGTGGACAGATGCTTTCGGGTTTTTGCCAATAAGAAACCATGGATGACCAATGAGGTGAATTCCAAAAAAGCTGCAAGCTCAAGGAATGTGCTGACCAGCTCGCTGGGATTTTCACAAAACTATTCAACATCTCCTTGTCACTGGCCACAATCCCTTCCTGTATAAAGGCAACCACTATCATTCCCATCTCAAAACCACAGTTGCATTCCAGAGCCTTTTTTTATACAGAAGGTTTTGGAGCCAAATTCAAATCAGCATCTAACCAATCATGGATGTTTCCATCCCAAGGGGTGGTCTTAAGCTTCACTGTCCAGGAGAGGTCAGGGGCCAAATGCCTTTAGAATTTACTTTAAGACCAGTTCTTAAACATGCAAATCCAATCAGTTGTGTTGGAAGAGGGAAACATCTAAAACATGCAGGATAGGGGCCCTCGAGGACCAGGGTTGGGCACCCCTGACATACACCAATCAGGCATAACATTATGACCACCTGCCTAATATTGTGTTGGTCCTCCTTATGTCGTCAAAAATGCTCTGAACCATTGGACATGGACAAGAGGACCTCTCAGGGTGTCCTATGGGGTCTGGCAACTGGACGTTGGCAGTGGATTCTTTGGGTAGCTGGGTTGTGCAGTGGGGCCTCTGTCGGTCAAACTTGTTCCACTGCATCCTGTTGACGCTTGATCAGAATGGGGTCGAGGAAGTTTGGAGGTCAAATCAACATCTTGGGCCATTGTCATGTTCAGTAAGATGTTCCTGATTGTTTGATGTTTTTGCCATGTGGTGGGGTGCATTTTCCTGCAGGGGTATGCCATTGACATTTGGGACTGCCATTTGCATGAGGGAGTGTGCTCACTTCACCTGTCAGTTGTCATAATGTTGTGGCTGATCGGTGTATACAGGTGCTATGTACAATTGTTAAACCATTGTCACAAACCACAAACTTCACAGCAAGATTTTAGAGAGGGCAGTGGCAGAGGACGAGAAAGGCAGAAAGATGTTTGCCTCTGTTTAAAAAGGCTGCTCTCTTCTACTGGCACAATCCTGGAGCGACAGTTCCTTCACACTGACAAATTGACAAAGTGAGCTCCACCTGTTCCAGTGATGATTATACTGTTTTATTTTGAGCAAATTGCAAATGCAATAATACAAGAAACAATATTACAATAAACAAAAGATTTGATGAAGATGGCTTCCCTCCAGAAAAAAAAACAAAAAAACCCAATAATTACATATATTACTGCATACACATTCTTTTTGTGTTCGAAAGGAGAGGGTGGAAGTATAAACTTATTAGTCCCACCCCTTTTCCTACACTACAGTAAACAAATAATCAAATTTTCAGCATCCTGTTTTCTAACCGTTGCTGCTGTTAATAAATTAATTTTGTCTCATCTTTATATGATTTTGATTATAATACACACAAAAAAACAACATATTATACACTTTCAAAATTGTCATACAACATAAAGATATTTTCTTCATATTTTCTTATATATTTTCTTGCCTTTCTAGGTTACCTAGGTGACAGCGGCGCGCATAGATGCAGCTGCTCACAGCTCTCCACTCTCAGTGCTTTTTTTACTGTTTATTTACAGTTATTTTGTACGTGTGGCTGTGTGTTTTTTTGTTTGGAGACCCTATTTTTTATTTTTTTTGTCTGGAGACCCTATTTTTTTTTGCGGGGCAAATGCTTTCATACAGTCGTCAGGATCTACTGAGTTTGGGATCATGCTGTGGAATTACCGTTACATCGGACTACCACCGCTCCCACGACATTCCAGAGGAAATAGCCAGGTCTTCGTGGATGCTCCTCCCCAGCGGCAAACTCAGGAGGAAGCGCAAGCAAAGGAAACAAAAGCGAGGTTGCAGGGCTGGACTGCTAGCACGGCTAAAGAGACAACCGTTCAAGCCGCCGCTTCCAACCGTTTTCCTTTCGAATGCCAGGTCCATTACAAACAAAATGGACGAACTGAGACTGCAGATTGCCACTAACAAGTGGTTTCGTGACTGTTGTATTGTGCTCATCACAGAGACTTGGTTGCAGCCATCCATACCGGACGCAGCTATCGAGTTAGCAGGCTGCACGGTCTACCGCCACGACAGGGACGGCAACTCCGGTAAAAGCAGAGGAGGGGGGCTATGTATCTACATCAATGACAACTGGTGTAAGAATGCAAAAACCATAGACTGCCATTGTTCCCCAGACTTGGAATATTTGACTGTTAGATGCAGACCTGTGTACCTACCTCGTGAGTTTACCGTTGTCATGGTGATGGCCGTATACATACCACCCAATGCTAATGCTTACATAGCCATGGGTGAGCTGCACAAAGCAATAAGCAGCCAGCAGAACTGTCATCCTGACTCAGTGCACTTCGTAGCTGGGGACTTCAACCATGCTGATCTTAAGACAGCATTCCCCAGATTTGAGCAGCATATTAAATGTGCAACAAGGGGTGCAAACACACTGGACAAAGCCTACAGCAACATCCAAAAAGGCTATAGATCAACCCCCTTACCACATCTGGGTTTATCAGATCACATGTCCATACTGTTGATTCCTGCATACACCCCCGTCAGGAGGAGAGTCCCCCCAGCTATAAAGACTGTGAAAATATGGCCGGAGGGTGCATTACAACAGATGCAGGTTTTGAGAGAACAGACTGGAGTGTGTTTGAACATCAGGATCTGGAGGAGTACACTTCATCTGTGCTCTCCTACATCAACTTCTGTGTCAACAATGTGACAGTGGACAAACGTCTCCGGGTGTATATGTGATGACATGTGTTGTAAATATGCGCTATATAAATAAAATTGAATTGAACTGAATTAAATTATTCCAACCAGAAACCCTGGATGACTAAAGAGGTTCGGGCCCTGCTGAGGCAACGCGACATCGCTTTCAGAACCGGCGATGGGGAACAGTATAGCGCAGCCAGACCTCTGAAAAGAGGCATCAGAGAGCCCTACAAGAGGAGGATAGAGGACCACTTTAACAAAAACAATGCGTGGCAGGTGTGGCAGGGAGTCCAGCACCTCACCCACTACAAGTCCAGTAACACCACAATGGCTGAGGGAGAGTACAGTAGGAGCTAAAGCCTTTAGCTACCAAGCCCCTGTTTTATGGAATCAGCTTCCAGCTAACATTAAAGAGTGCGACACAGTCTCTACATTTAAGATTAGACTTAAAACATTCTTTTTTGAGCAGGCTTATGGTCAGGTTAATTAATAATTTAAAATTATTAATTAACCTGACCATAAGCC